>QLSR01000191.1:1226947-1251726 GCA_031780015.1 Citrullus colocynthis
GGGGGGGGGGGGGGGGGGGGGGGGAGAGAAAAGAAAAGAATTTTATCTTCTTTTGAAACAGAAAGTGAAGAGACTTAAGAGAGAGGATTGAGTTCTTGTGAGTTGAAAATAATTGACCAATTGTCCCATCACAAGATATTATATAATTTGATTATTGATTAAAAAAGAAAATTCAAAGCTACCGATGACTTTGTTCTCTTATTTTTATGCGTCAATTTCGAATTTGAATTCCTTTCCCTTTTTGGTATCAATTTGAATTCATTAAAAAAACAAATTAAAAAAAAAAACACAAAATGGGCTATTTTTTTCAATAAAAAACATTAAATTATTCTATTAAATAATAATAATTTGAAAATTAGTGGAAGAAAAAGAATAAGAATTTCAAACCGAATGAACCCGATAAATTCTCTTTAAAAAGAATATTTGATAGGAATAATTCAAGAAGAAAGTTGTCATTTGTCCTTTTTTTATAAAAAAAAAATTGATAAAAAGGTTTAATTTTTTTAAAAAAGGGGTGATCTTGGTTGAGGGTGTCTTTCAATGTGGGAGTGAGATTTGGCGCCTCAGTTGCTAAAGCAATATCCTTGTTGTGTTTGTTGAAAGCCTACAAAATAACGTGGTTCAATATACTCTTCTCATAAATTACGTAATCTCAGAAGCATTTTTTCTTTGCTTTTCAATTCCCACCTAAAAAAAGGGAAAGGGGTTGAAATTTTCCCTATTCCTTTTTCTTATTTCACCTCTGTTTCTACTGCTTCAACAGTAGAATCTTCAATCCTTCAAATCTGAGTCTCCCCAGGTACGAACCCTTTTGATTCTATTCGCTTTTGTTCTCGATTTTTGCTACTGTTGCTCTCTTAGCCTCATTTGCTGTGCGTAATGCAATTGCTTCAATGGGATTTTGGGTCTCAGTCGTTTTTTAGACTGATTCATGTTTGGTTGGAGGGGATTTTTGTTTAATTTTTTTGGTCAGTTTTGATTTCTTGAATTGAGTTTTGTATATTGAGGCTCGTTTGTGATTTTTAAGTTCAATTGCGACATGTAATGCAATCGTTTCAATGTATTTTGTGTATTTTGTCTCTTAGTCGTTTGTTTCGGACTGAAATTAAATGTGGTAGGTGAAAATTTTGTTTCAATTTGTTGGTGGGTTTGTTTCTCTTTATTTGGTGTTGAGGGATAAACACTGAGTTGCAGATATTTCTATTGAATATAGGGTGTGAGAAATTTGGGCAAAGGGATGAATAGATGATGCTGAGACATGTTAGTCAAAGACTTTTTTTGTTGTATTGATTCAAGTTTGTCGAGTTCGAAATTTGAATGAACCTTCGATATGTCGGATTGCCATTTGAATGATGTAAAGGTTAACACCGGCGCCAATCAGAACAATGACGGCGACCTTGAGAAGCAGAGGGTTGCTCAGCCATCATCATCAGCATCTACCAGAGATGCTGATGATAATACACAATTGACAATTGTTGTTTCTACAGGGGAGTCAAAACCAATCTCTGAGGTTCCTGGTCCTGGGACTCTTTGCTCTCAAGAGGGGTTATTGCCTTGTGCAGTTTCCTCAAAAAAGGAGCTCTTGTCCACCACTTCTAGTTCTGATGAGCAGTGCAGGTATATTTGAATTGCTACTTTTCCATGAAAAATGCTCTTCCAATTGTTCTGTTCGTGTCTGCTTGACCATTTTGGCATCACTTTCAAGTTAGTTCCTCCTTCCTCATGTTGTTGTTATTTCTGTTGTTTGTTCATTGCTTGTCAGCCATAAAACATTAGATAGACTCCCAAGTTTGCTGGTTGAAAATTGATACTTTCTGTAGTTTGTTAAATCACTGCTAAATTGATAAGGTTAAGCCATGAATCAAATATATGATCTATTTATGTAAATTAGGGGAGGAAATGACTTTGTTGGAGAGGAGAGTTAGACTAAATCTAAAAGCTTAAGTTGATGGAATATATTTAATTTGTTTGCATATAGTCCTAGTAAGATTCGAACTGCAAACATGAGTATAGCTCAATGCTTCTTCTCCCCTTGAGATGGGAGGTTCAAGTCTCCACCACACATTTGTTGCACTAAAAACTAAAGAGAAAAGATTAAAGCCCTATTTTTGTACATTGTAGGTAACATTTTTTCAAATATTGTTGTCTTTCCATATAATCTGCATTATAGTGGAGTATGTCCACAGTTACCATTGGCTTCAAGTATCTGGTTAATGTGTTGTAAAGGAAGTTGAGGCCATTAAGCCTGAGTACTATTATTCAGAATTTGTCAGCAAGAGAAGGAGGAAGTCTTAATAGAACTTGGATGTCATTGTCGAGGTGGTCTCGCAAAAGCTCATCGGACTTGCATAGATACGTGGTTTCATACTAAAGGATCAAACAGATGTGAGATATGCCAGTAAGTTGCATTTTGGAAGGATGGCTTTCACTAATTTAACATAATCATATCGTTTCGGCCATTGGGGGCATTTTGAAATGTAATTTTGCTAAGTTTTTCAGGGTTGTAGCGGCAAATGTATCACCTCCACAATCACATCATGGTGTAGGTACTCTGTAGCTCTTGGTGCAATGATTATGATTAGTTTTCAATTCCTAGCATTTTCCATCTTCATTATTCCTAATTGTAAAACTTAAAAAATCAAACGCCTCAAGGAATATTGAATTAGTATTTTTGTCTTGACTACGGTGTTAGTGTTATTAGTTAATGATCAACATCATGTTTTAGTTTTGCATTTGCTACAATTCTTCACTTTCTTTTCCCACATCAGGAAAAGAGTTATCATGACATTTTCATCTGAAATCTTTGCTTCTAAATGTTCCTTTTATTTTGAAAGGCTTTATGAAGTAGAATAGTGAATATTTTTAAATGATGTGACCTACTAGTTGAAATGAAACATCATAAGAATTATAGGCAAGGACAATTACGACATACTTGAACAGGATTTGTTCTATAGATTGTACAACTTTGTCCTTGAGTTCTAAAACTTATAGGCGAGGACAAGTGGTTCATCATTCACGATTCTTCCTGTCCTAGGTGAATTAGAAATGTTAAAAAAGAAGAGACATGTTAAGTGGCAAAAAGTCACACGTGCACTAACCCATATATGAACAAAACCAAACTCATAAACTAAATACACGGACATGGAAATTATTATGCTTCTATTTTTCTTTGTATTGTCTTTACCTATAAATTCAAACTATTGATTCATGAAAATTGTATATTTTAGCATTGAACATATGATCTAATGGATGGATATTGCATCGAAATGACCTGAACTTTGATTATTCCTTATTTGACAAGCACAGACCAACTACTGGATTTGGAGGATTGATCCAACCTACAGAACTCAAGATCCTCAAAGGGTAGTAAGACTTCCACTTTTCCAATGATATGCTTGTTTCATTTGTTGTCAAAAAGCCATGAAACCTTGTTCATAATTGTTTATGCAGCAGCACTGCTTCAGTCCACTTTGGCTGGCTTTTGCCATCCTCATAGGAGGTCTGCTACTGGATATTCTTATATCCATAACCCTTGGTGTTTCCGCATTGCCTGTAAATATCATCATTGGTATGTTTTCGTTGATCGAGCTATATCTCTAGTTTCACGTGGAGCTTTTTATGGTTATTGAAACTTTGAAGAACAGGAGTTATTGTGGTGCTTGGACTTGGAACTGTGTTTCGACTTGCCTTGGAGTTCTTTCAAGAATGGAATTCAACAAGAGGATCGCAAAGGGTGGAATCAAATGTCACTATTGGGTATTTTCCAGCTATATAGTCTTTGACTGTCTGTTTAAAAAAGGGAAAAAAAAATTATATATATATAAATAAAGTGAAAATATATCTTATTTTTGTCTTTCGCTACATGTATTAGCCTCTTGATCAAACATCCTAGTTAAAGATATTTTGTAAATTGGACAATAAATCAGTAAATATGTTTAGTGAGATTGCAAGTGATGAACAATAAGATATTATGTTTTAACGGCGTTTTCTTAATTGTAGATTGATTGGTTATTATTGACTTTCCAGATGTTTAATTTTGAAAAAACAATAAAATCATTTTCATCAAATATATGGAGTTGAGTTGCGGCAACCACTCGACTTTAGAAAACAAATGAGTTTGAGAAACAAGTTGAGAGAAACCCGAATCCATATTTGAGGATATGTATTATCGAGTGTTTACTTGAGAATTATTTTCAAATTTTCCATGATATGTGGATATGACCGAAATATTCTCACACTATTACACTTTCAGTGGTTGTTGTTGTCGGAAACTACCACCATCACCGATGACCGCTGTTGACCTCCGCTCCGTGCGACCACTTTGCTAGTCACTCACAGTAATTTAACGTCTGTTGTTAGCCATTTTTGTCTTTTTCTCCTGTTCATATTTATCTTCTCTCAATCTGATAAGTGGTGTCCAAATTGATGCCACATTGGTAGGACAGAATAAATTCCTTATAATTGAAATTAGCACCAAAGAATTTTTACAAACAAATTGCATTCGCCCATCACCACAAAATTGAAACTAGATTGGCTAAAAAAGTTTTTTTTTTTTTTTTTTGAAAATGAAACCTATGTGGAGTTTCATTGAAATAACTTGGATTTAGTGCACCCCACCAATAATTAGCTATTAAAGTGATGATTCCTCCCATTAGAAGAGCTTGATTCTTGGCAACATCTTTGAAAACTTCTATTATTGTGCTGGAGCCAAATAGCAATGAAATTGCTCCTTAGGACATGATTGTCTGTTTTGTTTGATAGAGATAAGAATTGGGATATCCTATGGATCAAAGAAATCGGCAAAAGAATATGTGTTGCATGACTTACTCTCTTCCATAGAGATTTAGTGTGTATGTACAGTACAAAAATATAGGATCCACAGTTTCATTTTGGTTTTTGCACAGCCTACACCAATTTGAGTTTAGGCAGCTTAAAGGGATGCGAATCTATGATTTTTCAGCCGTTTCTTCGATCTCTCTCTCTCTCTCTCTCTTTTTTTTTTTTTTTTAACAAAATAATAACAAGGCCACAATCATTATTTGACAAAAAGTCAATTTATTCCCCTTTTAACTTTGTTTTTGTCAATTTATTCCCCTTTTAACTTTGGAAGTTTGTATTAATTAGAACCTCAAACTAAATTGAACAATGCTTATATCTATTATATCATAAGACCATAGTTTTAAAGGTTGCAAATTTTCAAATATTTATGTAAAAGGAAAACCCACGTGAGCACAAATTACAGCTTGGTTAGACGCATACCCCATTGGGCCAAGAAAAGCCCATTTCATTGCTAGCTTCACAATTACAAGAATGTCCCTCTCCCACGTTTAGTATATACAATTGAGATGGAAAAACTAGCCCAAGTTATCTCCTTTCTTGAACGTTTAAACAATCAATCTCACATTTCCATCGTCTCTACTGAAAATCATAATCAATCCTTAATGTCATGCAAAATCTCTGTTCTTATTAAATTCATCGTATAAAATATTATCTACTAAGAAATATGTTATCCTACTTGAACCTTCACAAACCTTCCACTTATTGGAATAATTAAAACAAAGTTAAAACTAGGAAAACCAAAATATCACAAAAACTACACTTGGAAATTTGGTAACATAAACTTGCTTATAACATAAACTCATGCTTACAAATAAAAGGGAAAAGAAAGGAACAACTAAACTTCATTTTACACACTGTGAAGATGGACTTGTAGAAATAACAAGAGATCATGAACCCTTCAATTTTCCATGATATACAAAGCACATACGTTGACTTAAGCCCCGTTTTTTTTCATCCATGCTAGAGCTAGGGCTCACATTCGTATATCTAGTTATATATTTACATGACATGACAAGCATTGACATTGTCATCATTGAACATGTTGCTCACTTTGTCGTCTCCACGATGAGACATTGGAATCGTTCCGTGCTTCTCCCCGATATTATATCCATGTCTGTAATAGTTATAGCTCTCTTTGAACTCACGGGTTGTATCTTTAAAGTAATCAGTTGCTGATGTGAAGTACAACGGTGGCTCTGGGAATGGCCAAAACTCCGCCCTCTTCCCGGCCCTTCGGACCACCTTCAGTACCTTGTTTCGATCGACATACCCGATCACCGTCACCTTCTCTAGCTCCAAGTTCACCTCGACCGAGTCAACCCCTACTCGAACCAAGACAAACCCTAATAATGTTTTTCTCTTTTAAACCTTACAAAACCCTAAAAAGGGGGAATTTTCAAAATTCTTTTAGTACCTCTTAGTTTGTAGATCGCATCTTTAACGACCCGTTCACAACCACTGCAGCACATCCTGACTTTTAGTTCAACAGTCTGTAAAAACAAATACAAATATCAGTAATTGATTAGGATATAGATTCTCTCATGATATTATTATTATACCTTTGTTCCTTTTGCTGATCTTAGGAGGAAAAAAAGAAAAAATTTCACACAAGGGGTTAATGGAGAAGCCAAGGGAATTAAGAAAAAGTCATGTTCTAGCAAATTGTAGTTCCTTGTACACATCTACAAGATTATCACATCCATTATCAAGGGCTTCAATAAAACCCTTTTTTGTTCATCTTTTGTTCTTTAACATGTTGACATAACTCATCAACTTAAACTTTTGAATCGGTTTGTGATTTTTTATGATATCGAAGTAATGTGTTCAAATCCATGTAACATTAAAAAAAAAAAAAAAAAAAAAAAATGCCAACATGGTTCAAATTCCACCTTCAGAAACTAAAGTTGAGATTTTTCAGAAGTTTAAAGTACACCCACATGAAAAATTGACACAAAAAAGCCAAGAAACATGTAAAAGATAGAAAATTTCACAACCCCATCAAATAAAGATCGTTTTTTCCCTATTTTTTTTCAACAAAAAGAAAAAAAAAACCAATTACTTTTATCAATCTTTGTCCTAAAAAGAAGAAGATACATAGAAACTAAAATAAAATAATTAATTACCTGCAAGGAAAGAGGTTTTGGCTTTGGCATGTTATTGAAGAAGATATGATTGAAGCTTTTGTGATGATAATGATGAAGATTAAGATTTCTATGATTATGGGAATTTCCAAAACAACGTAGGAAATAAGAATAAATGATAGAACCAAACGAAGTTCTTTGAAGTACGGTATCCATTTTTGAAGACAAAAAAGCTTGATATATATAAGAAAAATTAAGAAAGGAAAGAGAAAAAGAGAAGAGAAGAGAGAGAAACAAAGCATAAAAACTTAGCACAGTCCCCAGCCTTTGAAGATATTCTTGTGTGTCAGAGGCATCCTCTCTTCACAAATTTCAATCTCTTTCCTTAAGGCTTAATCCAAAATCCCTCCCTTTGTTTTCCCTCAGCTTTTAAAAGAGTTTAAACTAATAATTCATTAACCAAAGTTTTCTTCTTAGCTCTTTTATATTTACTTATGTGGTTTGCAGATGATGGAGGGTTTTATAATTTATTTAGTAAAGCCTTGAGAAGAAGGGAATAAAAATGGAATAAATGAAGTGGGAAAAAGTTGTTTATGCTTTAATTTTGATGAAGTTTTGGTCCATTCATGAATGGGGTTTCTTAGAGGTGTTTAGGGAGCTGGATTAGAGGTGTTTAGGGAGCTGGATTGTAATCAGAATTACTGGACATTTGATTACGGTAGGTTTTGTTGTCTGGAATCGGGTAGCTTGAGAATTGATTACGGTGTTTGGAGTGCAGGGTTGGGTTGGCTGTATTTCTGATTACAGCGTTGGATGACTGTTTTTTTATATTTGTTTTCACTGTCATATATTTTCAACTTTAGCTAGTCATACCATATAAAATTCAACTATCCTACTATATTAGATATTAGAATTTAGATTAAAATAATTTTAGAAATAACCAAACGTGTATGGTAGAAAATTAAAATTAGATAATGTTTGGTAGACGAAAAGGGAAACTTTTGTGCAGTAAAAGATGTGATCAACTTTGATGCTGGATGGTACTTAAAAAAAAAAACGTTGATGGAACATGTTTCCACTATGGTTTAACGCTAAAGATGAATCAATATTCACATACGTAGAAAAAAAGTTTGAAACATACAAAATAAATAATAAAATGTAACTAGTACGAGAATAATATAGAAAATATTAAAAACAAAGCATAGAATCATTCATATACTAATTTATTTATTTTATTTTATAGAAAATCTGAAAACAAAGTTATATTTAATGTTTTCAAATATATGTTTTGGTAGCAGGTTTAGAAATTATATAAATCATTGTTCAAAATGTGTTTGATATTGTATCTATAAATTATAAAATTAATTATAGTTATTCACTAAATATTAGTTGACAATAAACTTTTATTAATTTATTTATGAACATGTTTATTTTGAATTTTTTTTATAATTATTATTTTGTGATATTGTACTGTTTATAATACATTATATAATAAATATTTTAATTTTAAAAAATAAATTGAGTTTATAACTTGACATATTGTATTTTTAAATATTTATATCTTTATTTAATATGGTTTTGCATATTTTAAAATTTAAAAATCAAAATTTGGATACAATGAAAATATGAAAATGTTGTGTTCAGAATTTTGCACGGTTATGATCACCTAGTTGAGATATCCCATGCACTCCCTAGTCTCTTTCTCTCTAGTATTTTGTTTGAAAAAAAGAATCACAATTCAAAAACAATGTTTAGACGTTGTTTGTCAAACACATATTTTCTAGAGTTAGTGAATCTAAAAACATAAAAAAGAATATAGATGACTAACCAAATATGCCTAGTTTTCATAGAAGTGTCCATCAATATTGATAATTTTTTCGATCTTTCTATACATCAACATTTTTATCAAATTGAAACCTCGATATTGGTGGAGACATCAATAACAATATTTTAAACCGAGTAACAACTAACATATATTCCAAAATATCTTCTTTTTCTCGGTTCTACTTTATGACAATAATTTAAATTTGGAACAGCCCACCAGAATCAATTAACATCTGTTTCTTTGTGTTTGTGTTTATTTATTTATTTAATCACTAGGACTTTGATTGCAAAGTAATATGCCCCACATTGTTATTTTGTCAAATCTTATGTCTCAGAATACTAAGGAGAGAACCTTTTCTCAGTTATTTGGTTCTGATCTCTTGTGTGTGTGTGTTCATCTTTAGTAATGATAATGGAAAAATTATACTAAATACAGCTAGGGCCCCCTTTTCTTCTAATATTCTTATGAGTATTTTTTTTTTACTAATTAAAAATTCCATTGTTTACATTTTTATTTTCTTTATAGTTGTCAGAAACTAGAAAGTATTTAGATGAAATATTAGGTTTGGATTGTCATTAAATTTTTAAAAAGTTAAACTATTTAATTAAATTTTCAAGTTTAGTTCTAGCCAGATGTAATATAGTATCGTTGTTTAAAGGTTTGGCACATAATAAATTGATTGGACTACATGAGTGATAGTTCGATGGATACGAGATGTGGTAAAAAAGAGAGTGTCAATTGGAATAAATTAAAAGTTTAATGAAGGTAAACAAACATAATTATTAAAAATATATCTAAGAGAATGAAATTTTAGCTAAATAATATTTTAATTAGTCTTAATGTTTGAGGGTTTTCTCAATTTAATTTCTAACATTAAAGAAGTTTCAAGTTAATCTTGAGGTTTAGAAAGAAAATGTTAAAATTAGCTGATAACTAAATTTTAGAATATTTAGTTAATGGGTTGAAGTTTCAAGAAGAAATTAGTTCCTCTATAAAAGAAGTTTCCTTAATTTCTCTATATTTCTTTAGTCGACAAATTTTTTTTAACTTTCCTTCTCCTAGAAACTATAAAATTTCCCCTAAATTTTCATTATCCAACTTAATTACCCAATATTTGTGTCATGAAAGCTTTTCGCTATCCAACTTTAATATTTGACCAATGGAAAAGGTAAAAATGAAAAATAGTAAACATTTAGGACTAAATTGAAAATTTTTACAGTATAGACAAATTGAAAAAGCACATCAATATTAGAAACAAAATAAATAATAGTTAAATATATTTACTTTAGTCTTTTTAATTAATAGTGTCAATACAATGATGGTAACCAAACAAATTTAGCATTATGTAATTTTTTTTTTTTTTTTAATCAAAGCTTCAGTCCTACCTCTTATATTTTGAATATAACGACAAAAACTAATTATTTTAAAGCTAACCTAAGTGTATAGCACACATCGGTTAAGACACATTTGTAAATTTCTCTCCTTGGGAGTTTCAAGTTCAAAATCCCAACCATCATTTTGTGATGTTATTTTAAAAGGAAAAAATAATTTAAAGTCAATTTAAATTTAGAAAAGTTAAAATTAAAATTTGTGAAAAAAAGTATATATTTCCCTTGAAATTACTATATATTTAAAAAATATTTTCTTTTGAGAAATATTTTTGGCATGAAAATAAATATCTTTTTATGATTGAAACGCACTCTCTCTTGCCTTAAAACTATAATGTTTAATTAAAAGAAAAGTCCAAACACCTCAAGGTCCTTTGTGAAAAGCACTTATAAAAGAAGAGAGCCTCGGCTATAGTACATGATTAATTATTTGAAAGTATTTAACTTTAAATATGTACGAAATTACATGTGCCAAATTAAGTATAACTCAATTGACATAAATTAATTGTATTATTGACTTTCGAAGTCAGAGGTTTGATTATGTTACCCCTGTATTGTAATAAAAACCACAAACCATCGGAATAATTTTCATTAAACATTTCTTTACTAAATTGACTATAATTTTTTTTTTTTTTTTTTTGAAAAAAATATACTCGACAGATGGGGTTAGGAGGCGTACCTTATATGAAAAGTACTCCATGGTTATAAATGCATGTATCTTTAGTACCATTTGTCTGCATTACATGATACAAAAGTATGTGTAATCATGTAAATAAGTCTTGATATATACTCTCAGTTAAGTAGTTAAATGTTAAAATCTTTTCAACTCTACATGTTATTTAACATTAAAAACCTCTCTGGAGATATCCACATTGGAGACCTACATTGGAGAGATCTCGATCAATTGCAAACAAAACAGTATGAAGGCTCCATGGAAATCCATTATAAAAAGCCTCAACTGGCACAAACAATCCTCTTTAGCTGAGAAATTTTCTAAGACTTTTTGCACTTACACAACAAACCAACTTAAGGGTGAAGGAAGCTTGGAACCCAATGACAAATGATTGAAACATACAACCATGCAGGCCTCTGCTTGAAAGAGATTTATCTATTTGGAATGTTGTCAAAATCTCATATTCCCTCTCCTAATGAGAGGAGAGGAATTGATCAACCAATGGAAGCCAAACAACAATGGTCGTTTTAACATTTCATCTATCAAAGAAGTTATGTATCAATAGGAATCCCATAGATTCTTCCACTCTGAATCCACAAGCCTTTAAGAGATTGTGGAAATCGACAATCTCTAAGAAGTGCAAAATTTTCCTATGGACTATCTCTCACAAGAGCCTAAATACGATGGAGATGCTACAAAACAGGCTTCCCAAGAATTCTCACAATCTGAATTGGTGCATCATGTGCAAAGTTAGCAATGAAGATCTTGATCATCTCTTAATTCATTGTAAAGTGGCCAACTATTTATGGAACAGGTTGTTCAACTTACTGGAGATTGATAACATTCCTCTTACAGACATCAATTCTCTATGCAATAGTTTGTGTGGATTAAGCATGAATTCAATGAGAAACATTATCATATTCAACTATGCCGTTCTGATTTGCTACACTATTTGGATTGAAAGAAAAAAATCAAACTTTCAATGAAAAATCTAGCAACAATATAAATCTCTAGGACACTATTTGCGCCACGACAGGCTGTTGGACCTACAGATCTAAACTTTTCAAGGATTATAGTTCGTCATCTATCTCTCTTAATTTGGCTGCTTTCCATGTAATCTTCCTTTTCTGCCCTAAGTTTTCCTCTAGCCTTGTTGA
This sequence comes from Citrullus colocynthis, assembly GCA_031780015.1. NCBI lineage: Eukaryota > Viridiplantae > Streptophyta > Magnoliopsida > Cucurbitales > Cucurbitaceae > Citrullus > Citrullus colocynthis. The sequence continues at coordinate 1,238,911 of QLSR01000191.1, forward strand.
CCTTTTTGTACCTTTATTATTCTTATTATGGATAATGGAATATGACGAGGGCGTTACGAATGTGTCAACCTAATTGAGATATTTTGGTGCAGCTACTAATTCAAAATATATCTCTTAAAAGAAAAAAAACATTAAAAACCTCTCAATTTGATGTATGCTTTAAATATATGTTTTGTTCTCTTTACCTTTTTCATCATGTTGATTCGATGGTCGGTTGTGAGTGTTGTAAACATAAAACTATAAATTATTGTTTATGTTTAGTTTAGTTTCGATATCATTAAAGGATTGTGTAACATAATGTTTTTTAATCAACTTTTGAAAGTAGCAACACAGAACACAATTTTTTTTTAGAAAAAAAAGTTATATTATATTAAAATTGAAAGAAATTTAAAATGTAAAGAGAAAGTGTTGGTGGTTTATGGAATTTCCAAATGAATGGGGCACACTGCGCATTTAGGAAAGGGGCACAGCACATGTTCTCCATATGCACAAAGTCACTTCGATCATATATTCTTAAATTATCCACTTTTTATATTTGTGTGTTCTAATAATATTGTCTTTCTGCAATCTAATTTGCGACACCGAATGTAACTTCAATCCATTTTTTATGTATAATGTCAGTAGAAGGAATAATAAAGCAATAATAATTCAACATTTGATCTTACTTTCCTTTGTGTTTCTTTTTGCCGGATGATTGAATCATCCCTATCATAAGATCATAATAAGTATTATTTATATATGTTGGATTGACTTTTTTTTTTTTTTTTTAATAATTATTATTTTTTGTTTCTTGGCACCTAATTTTTGGACTATATATACTTAGGACATTTTTTTTTCTATTTATTTGTTATTTAGAAAATGTAACAACAATAATTAAACTACACTTAATTCTATACTCTCTATTTTTATATATATATATTAGAAAAATACAAAATTGTCCCATGGTAATTTTTTATTGGACAGCTCCGACACCCAAGTATTTTCCATGTTAAAAACATTTTGAAACTATATATGTGGAACACTATATATGTGTTGTAATCTCTACTTTAAAATTAAAATATCATTTCATTTTTACCTTAAGATAAACTTTTATTATGAACTTCATTTATTTTTTTTTCCTTTGCATAGTGAATTATGATATATATAATGAAATATTGATGAGGTTTTAAAGAAAAATAACATTAGAACTAAATTTAAGTTGTATTTGAGATTTTTGAAAGATTTGTTTTGTAACGACCCGACTAATACATCCTAATCAGACCATTACTCAATGCATGCAAATTTTAAAAAAAGACACGACGCTGAGTAATAAGAAAGAAATAATGTTACTTACAGAAATTTCTGTTTTATTTAACCCAAGAAAAACAACGAATAACCATATAGAAAGAATTTTTGGTTCGGGATACCCCTAATAAAATCAACAAAATTCCATGAACAGAAAACAAAAGAAAAAAAATCCATATACAAAATAAAAGACAAGCCTAAAAAAAAAAAATGCAGTGCTAGGCGGAAGCTACTATGGGTCCCGTGAAGCTATCAAGGATTCTTCTTGTCATTCGCCAGCATGTTCTTTCCCTTACCTGGAAAAAATAAGATGAAAGAGTGAGCAATTATATTACTCAGTAAGTGACCCCACTACCGGAGCCGGGCTAGGCACCCAAGTCCTTTAGGTGCATTAGTCATACGACAGACATATCTAACATACTTTTATAGGGAACTGGTTATACTAGCACCCAAGTCCTTTAAGGGCATTAGTCATAAGACAGGCATATCTAACATACTTTTATAGGGAACTGGTTATACTCTTCCTACAATTGGTTTTGGATGTCCACAAACCTCTGGAGCCCCGAAGGAACTCTTACCTCTGGTGATCCCGAAGGATCACAAACCTCTGGTGATCCCGAGGGACCACAACCTCTAGTGAACCCGAAGGAACACATCCTCTGGTGACCCCGAAGGACCACAACCTCTGGTGAACCCGAAGGAACACAACCTCTGGTGAACCCGAAGGACCACAACCTCTAGTGACCCCGAAGGACCACAACCTCTGGTGAACCCAAAGGAACACAACCTCTAGTGACCCCGAAGGACCACAACCTCTGGTGAACATCCAACCGACGTAGGGGAGTTACCACTACCTAGCACACATGACCAATTAAATTCTCACTCCTTTCCTTCCATGAATTCATACATTAACAGCGCTGTTTACAAACATCTCATAATACAAGCATATGCATTTCACATACATCCTTTAAAACATGGGAATTTCATACAAGCATACTATCTCACATGGGGCTTAGAAATTTTACTCATCATGGCAACTAAACATATGGCGATTTCACATACATCCTTTAAACATGGGAATTTCATACAAGCATGCTATCTCACATGGGGCTTAGAAATTTTACTCATCATGGCAACTAAACATATGGCGGGAAGGCGGTTCAGGTAGTAAGACCACTTACATTGAGACTAGGTGCAAATAGCTAACCAAGCAGCCAATTCTCACAAAATGCTTGAGTTAAAACCCCAAAGTGCAACTAAGCCACAATCTTCTTCCATACTTCAAACAATGAGTCCAACCAAAATGGACCCTTAAACCCGTTTGGACAGCTTGTTTCTGATCCCAAAATCCATGGAAGCCTGAATCTAAAATCCAACCTCAATGAGTAACAACAATTAAAACCAATTCACGAAATTACGAGATAATTAACAATACTTACCCAAATAGTCCTGACCTAACCAAGTCTTGAAAACCTAGCGTAACTCACGAAAAGGAATATCGCCAGAGCAACAACTTGCAAACCCATTGACATCCAAGATTGGCTTAAGTACATATATATATATATATACTTCTTTAAATTCTCTTTCCTTTTCCTTTTCCAAAACCCTAAATATATATATTTAAATTTCCATTTTCCTTTGCCTTTTCCTAAAACAAAACACAACTTATTTAATATAATATTCCTCAACCCATCAAATCAAATCTTTTCCAACCACCACTTAATAATTTATTTAACCAAAATATCTTCTAACAAATCAATTCCCCAACTGAAATTCAATTCTAACTTATCCTCATATTTTCTTAAATTAATCAAGTTCTTAAATCTCACCCAATTTCTAATTTAAATCCAACTTTTAAATCTCTCCCAAATAAATTCAATTTTCCACTAATTGAATCAAATCCAAATCTTTTTATCACGATTACTTTAAATTGAATTATTTTCTCAACATAATCCAATTAAAGCTTCAAAATTCAAACAACTAACCAAATAATTCAAGAAAATAAATTTTTTTAAAAAAAACAAATTACTTGAAAATTTAGGATGTCACATGTTTCATACTCCAATCTTTTATATATATTAACAAGTTTAATCTTGTGCGATACTAAATTTTGGTGGAAATTAAATATGTCATGTTTATTTCAAGGTTGAATTTGGGATGAGCTAGGCATCCTAAGCTCAATTCTTGTTCGGGCAAGAGTTTAGAAACCTTGGCATGTTAGCACTTTCTCAAAGGTTTAAATACTAAATACTACTGGGTACGATCATACAAACACTAAAGCATTAGATTTCATCACAATTCCGCTTTAAACGTAATTGGGCGAAAGTGATACTAAGTCAAGTAACCTCACTTAGGGAATCATCATGTTGCACCCCTTTAAATAGAAAACATTATATTCAACCTCATAGATTTTTCTTTTTTTTTTTTTTTAATTTGACTACAATAATATTTTTTTTTAATACTCTTTCACTCTCTTTTAATTGTCTTTTATTTTAAAAAATTATTATTTGATTGGCCTTTTTTTTCTTTTAAATAATCTCTCTCTATCCTTATTTGTTTAAAATAAGTGTCATTATACTATATAATAGTCTCTATGGCTGTGAAAACTACAATCTATTACTAGTGTGCTTTGCACAAAATACCTCTACATGACGATAATATTTTAGGTTCATCTAATTTAACAAACGTTTCAACAAATTTTTTTAAAGAAAAAACTTTGAGAAATCAACAATTTTTTTTTTTTTTTTAACTAGCCATATAAAAGAATATTTCTTTATTTTTCTACTTAATGCAAATAATAATAAAATTAGTCTTTTTTTTCTTTTTTTTATAATTTATGATTTCAACCAGGTGAATAATCAACATAAATTACGTGTATAAGGTCGAATTTCTAAATGACTACCTTTACTTTTTTTTTTTTAACTTAGTTATCTAAAAAATAGTAATAATAAATTACACAGTTCGTTTGTTTCTTAATTAGTAAAATTAAAATATCAAATTATGAAAAAAATAATTTTAATATAGTTAATATTATTTTAAGCTTAATTATATTAAAACAATTAAAATAAATTATTAAGATGAAAATTTTAAACTACCTTAGATCTAACCACTTATTAGATATAATAAAATACTTCACAAATTCAAGATTTCTATATCTGCACCCCAAATACAAATTTCTTAACCTCAGACCTCTTAAATCTACACTCCAAACATAGTTTTCTTAAACCCAGACTTAACATTCTAAGCTTAGAAATCCAAACATGCGTGCCAAACGTCTCCTATAACAAAATTACAACAATTTTGTTTAATTTGATGAAATTAAAAGTTTAAGATGAAAATTGATAACATGACAAGATTAAGACAAATACAAAATCATTAATCTTTATTTCAACCAATATATACCATGTTAATGTCCATTTAACAACATCAATGACAAATCCGACATAAGCATAACTCAACTGACATCAAGTATGAACTATTGGATCAAGAGGTGAAATATTCAAATCTCTAATTCGGTCCACATATTTTTTAAGTAAAAAAACAAAAAAAAAAACAAAAACATCAATAAAAATTTACAAGAATATCAAACCCATATCAAAGTCCAAGAAAACATAATTAAAATTTGGTTTTAAGCATGTAATTGTTTTTGTTTGTTAACTTTGATATCATAGGTAGATATTCATGAACTTTAGATGTTCCATGTGCAGCACAAAGAAAACAACCCAACGAAACCATTACCTAAACAGAGAAAAAAACATATCACACACAAGAGAATATAACTGTCATTTCATGGTACAAAAACAAGACATTTTTAGTCCAACTTTTTGTGTTGTTGTTTTCTCTTCCTCCACTTATTGAGTATCATATATCAATTTTATATATCCCATGACTCGAGAGAGCATATATAATAAGAATATATTATGTCAAGAAGTTATAGTTTATAATATACGACTTAATCTACATTTCAAATCTAATGTATGTTATTGGCATGGTATTAATCCTTAGAGAATAATATATATAATATACATTTCTATTAATTGAAAGGAAACTAAGTGTGAATAAATTAAAAACGAATAATGAACACTTGAATGATAAGATTGATCTATACATGTGAGGAGAGAATTGAGATTGTGATTATTTGAGTTCTAACTAAGATAAAGTATATATGTTTCAGTGACCAAAAAATTTCCCACAGAACTTGGAAAAAAGAAAAAAAGCAGAGTACTACTAGATTTTTTTATTGGAAAACTTTAGCTTTAATCTCTAAAATTCGAATTTTTGTTACACTTTAGTCTTTGATATTTAAAATCGACATTTAAGTTTGATAATTATTTTATTTTTATTTTTTGTTTTTAAAATTTATGTTTATCTTTTCTCAAATGATTTTCTATAGTTTTCACTTTTCTTGCCAAAACATTTGAATTTTAGTTAAAAAATCTAAACTTAAAAAAAAAGGGAGTATATATTTTTTATAGGAAAATTCCACTTTTAATCCCTGGGTTCAAGTTTTTTTTTTTTTTTTCCTTTGGATTTTTAGAACTTGACATTTTAAAACCCATTTGGTAACCATTTTAGCCTGTTTGGTAACTATTTTATTTTTTGTTTGTCAGTTTTGAAAATTAAACCAATTTTCTCTCAATTTCTTACAATGAACAATTTGCATTTTCTTAAATAGAATGGTTGAATTCTTAGCCAAATTTCAAGAACAAAAACAAATTTTTAAAAACTACAGCCCTTTTTGGTCACCGTTTCATTTTTTGTTTTTTTTTTTTAATTAAGCCTATTTCTTGTAGTTACCGGAGCTTAGGAGGGAGACGTGAATGAAATGAAATCACATCCGAATGAGAGAGATCCTCAGAATATGAAAGTATGGTAATGACAAAGACTTAAAAGAATTGAAAATTACTACCTACACCAACAAGGTGAACTTTTGTTTTTGGTGGCACAATCTTATGTTAGGTGACCAATTGGGAGCTTTCCTAGGATGCATGTGAGTAAAAACAAAGCATCCTAAAAGGACCTGTATTGGTTCGTAGGAACAACTTTCACTCTCATGAATAACATTTCTAGGTCAAGAAGAAATATCGAGATCATCAGTTACCGAATTTTGGACCTACGACATTACAAAGATATTATAAATTTTGGAGGGAGAACCACCATAGTGAATAACTTTAAAAAGAAAAAAAAAAAAAGGCTTAATAGTGGGACAATAGATTTGAAAGACAAGTGGATAGAAAAAGAGGTAAAAATATTAGAGGGAGAAAAAGTTAGAAAAAGAAATTAAAAGAGGGCTAAAAACCATTGGAAAGAGAAAAAAAAGTGAGAAAAATGAATAATTTTTAAACAATAGAGAATAACATTAGAAATAAATATTATAAAACTTTTAGAGAGAGAAAATTAGATAGATGGTAAAAATTAGAGAGAAATAAGGTTAAAAATGGTATAAAACAACCCACTTATAAATTCTCAATCACCTAACAAAACGCACTTGGTAAAAAAAAAAAAAAAATTATTTGGTTAAAAATAACAATTTCTCTAAGAATCATCTTTTAAGTGATTGATAGGAAGTGATTTTGGATTTTAGACTCACTTTAGGCATGTTGAAAATGATTTTGGTCATTTCAGAATCATTTTCAAACATGCCACAAATTATTAGTTTGATTTTGAAACTTCTAAATTTGTACTATCGTTGTGAACTTTTAGAAGTGCAACATTACAAACTTAATGCCCTTAAATTTGTAATGTTGTGTCATATTGTTATAGGTCTTTGACTTCAAACTTTAGATAGTACTTAGCAGGTTAAAAATTTAGAATTTTAAACAAATACAATTAAATTTTATGTATAATAGAATAATTAGTTTTTTTTTATAAAAATTGAAAGTTGAAGACTTCATTGGTTACAGAATTAAGGATAATTGCATTGGATAACACTTTTAGGAATAATAATTAAGTGCATAGCAACATTTTTAAAAAATTGCAAATATAGCAAAATTTATCAATGATAGACTCTATCACTGATATGGTCTAGATCTATCGCTGATAGACTTTGAAAACAAAATCCAAATTTTGTTATATTTGCAAATTTTTTTGCATTGTACTATATCTGCAAATACTTTGAACCTTATTGCTATATTTGCAACTGCCCCCAAAACTAAAAGTTAGAGATTTATTAATTAAAGTCCAAAATCTTATTAGTCCAGGATTTATAAAGTCTAAGCCTATTAGTTTATGGACTAAAATTATAATTGAACCTTTGTATACATATAACTTCAAAATGCTTTTGTATTACATTTTAATAGGAGTGTACATGAGTTGGGTTGATGGTGTTTTTTGGATCAACTTGAAAATTTTGGGTTGGTTGGGTTGACAACCCAAAAGACTCAAATAAAGTATCAAACTCAACCCTTAAAATTTGGGTTGGGTTGGGTTGTCGGATTATAACTTATGTTTTTTTCTTTTTAATTAAAAATATGTAAATTTATCTACAATGCAGGACTAATAACTAAAATCTCATCAAATTTAAATGTTAAGTATCAAATATCTATGATATTTATTACAAATTTTAAACAAAAACAAATATCATAAAAATTTTAAAATAAAAATATTAAAAATTCACAAATTAATCCATACAAAGTAATCAAACTTTGAGCAAATAGAAATTCGGGTTGGGTTGAGTTAACCCAAATTTTTTTTAGCCAACCCACAACCCAACCGAACCCAACAAAAACAGAAAAAATTGAACTGAACACCAAACCTAATAACAAAACTAACTCAATCCAACCCTTACATTTTGGGTTGGATAGTCCGGGTTATTGGATCGTTTGAATACCCCTACATTTTAATAAAAAAAAATTGTATAACATCCAAATTAGGTAATATAAATTTAAGTACTATAACAAATCATTATAAAATAATCCACATTGAATTATCGTTAATGAATTTGGTAGCATCATAAAGACACAACAGATGTATAAAATAAATCAAGACTGAACAAAATTTGTTAGGTAGGGGTATCAGATTCTATTCAGACATATTTTAAAAAGTGACTTTCAATTATTTCATTCAAATGAAAATTTGTGTTGTAATTACTAAGAAATCAGTTCCGAACGCAATTAGATTAATTTTGACATCGTAAAAGTGAGATAACACGATATTAATAGATTCAATATCAAATTTAATTGCTTGACAATCATGTTTAAAAATGTAAAATAATTCAACATTAAATTAATTTTGAATGATTATAGACATGATTATAGACATGTTTTAAAGTAATTGAAACATTAAGAAAAAAAAAAAAAAAAAAAGTTTTAACCATTTCAAAATTACTTTCAAACATTTGCAACTTTATCCACCACCTTAAGTAAATATGAGCTAAATTATAAGTTTAATCCCTATAATTTAATAATGTAACTATTTGATTAGAAAACTTCCAAAAGTAGTTAATCCACAAAAGATAGCTAAATCAATATGGCTAAATTAGTTTCAACAATACTCCTTAGTTCTTTATGAAGAAAAATTCATAAGTATCCTTATAATTTAATTTTAGATGAAAATTATTAGTAATTCGATTGAATATACTCCCTCAAAATTTTTATTAATATCCTCAAACTAAAATAAAAATTTAAAAAAAAAAAAATTTTATCTTTATCTTTAGTATATGGACAAAAATTGTCCATATATACCTCATTTAAAAAATATTCATGAAGCTTTTTAAAAATATTAGTGAAACTTTTAAATGGAGGATTTTTGAAGCAAAATCATCCAAACAATAAAGTTATTTTTTATTTTTATTTATTTATTTTTTTTAATAGTCTAAAGGACATTATTAAAACTTTTGAAACTTCGTACATTTTAGCCCATCAATATTAAGAAAAAAAGATTAAAACTACGATGTTCAATTTTAACTACTATATTTTTAATAGTCTTGTTGGGTTTTATGTCCTAAAACTTGTGGTTTGTAAACAATAACTTCTATTTTTCACTAAAGTTGATATTAAAGTTTATTCAATAAAGATGTTATTGATTATGTGAGTTACGTATAAATCTAAATCCAATAAACTTATCCTGAGAATACTATGGATGAGGACCACTTTGGTATTTGATACAAATGATATGATCTCATATTGTTCATTTAAAGACAAGTGAATAGGGGCATCCTATACAATGAATTTACATAAGATTGAACCACAAGATAGTCACTTTTACTTTAGAACTCCGTGTACTGTTAAGATTGATTATTTTAATATGATGACCTAGGTAACTCGATCTTAATCCTGAGCTAACTATGAACTCTTGATTATTTGAGATTATACTTTGATCTGCATGGGTGAGAGCGACCCAAGTTTGATAACTCAATAAACCTACTATTTTAGGTATAAAACTGGGTAGATAGCTGAGGACATATAGTCTTGCGAGATGAAATTCACTCCTACTTGATTCAAGGGATAGAGATTGTTCTCTTATGTACTGACTTTGGGTCTTGAACAAGGGGTCCCACCCTTTCATTAGCCTGAGAAGGACTCGGTTTGGTGGTTGGAACACAAACTAATTATTCATTAGAGGATCAGTCGGACTAAATAAACAAAAAGTAATTACAGAGATAAAACGATAATTTTAACCTAGATATAATTACGAACAACTTGTAAAGTTCAGCTTACCAATCATGATCATATCAAGTGACATAAATATATCTACAGTGAGGAGGCTATAGTGGAATGTCCTCTAGTTAACGAATGTTGATTAATTAGGTTAAATAGTTTTAGTCGGTTAATTTTGGATCATTAGAGCTCGAGGCTATAGTGGAATGTCCTCTAGTTAACGAATGTTGATTAACTAGGTTAAATAGTTCTAGTCGGTTAATTTTGGATCGTTGGAGCTCATGATCTAAGTCCATTAGGTTCCCTTACTAGCTCATAAAAAACTAAACCTTAAAACAGTGTGATGAGAGAAATTGAATCGTTCGAATTCAGTTTAGGGAGTAAGTATTAATTATATACGATAAGCTTAAACATATGATCGTTTAATTATGAATTGAATGATAATGGAGAGTTGGAAATATTTAAATTATAATATGATTTAAATATTGATCACATGTATAGAGATTCATCGGATTGAGAAAAGTCGGGATTAGTGCAAAAATTATTAATTTAATATTTAATATTAAATTAATATAATTAATTAAAATATTTAATTATTTAGTTAAAATTTATTATTTGAATTAATTTTATTTGAAATTAAAAAGAGAAAATTTATTTTAAAATTGAATTTTAGAAATCCAATTTGTGTGAATTTTGCATGGAGGTGGGTGTTGACTCAATTCAATTTTCAGCCTCACATAAACATATCTTCTCCCGCCAAATTAGTCACTTGCTATGTCTACTTTTGGTTAATTTGAATTGCATGAATTCTTCGTTAAACAAAAGTTAATTTAGTAAAAGACGAGTTAAATAGAAATTAATTTAGTGGAATATGGGTTGAAAAAAAAGTCGAAAATCGGTACTAATTTTCTCTTTAAAATCCGTTAACTTCAAAGTCTCTTCAACCTTCATACTTGCTTCAAATTTATCACAATTTGGATTTCATGTTCTAAGGTCGGAGATCAGTTGGAAAACTCTACCGGTAGTCTACAAAGTGTTCATGATAAAAAAAACAAAACTTTGTTTTTATTATTGAACAAACATGCTTAATCCATAAAATTGATGTAACTAGAGTGTTTTAGATTCAAATTACTTTCGCTCGCATGTTCTTTATTATTTCAAGTCCATGTTTAGTTCTTATATTTTTAATAAGTATTAAATTTAGTTAATTTTTTTAAATCTAAATTAGTTAAATAATAATAATAATAATTTTTATACAAAGAAATAGAATATGAGTTCGAAAAAGTACGGTAAAAACTAATACATAACAAAATTTTATAATGCACAAATAGTAAAGATTGAATTTAAGATATATTTACATCAACCACGTTTTATAGTAAGATGATTAAAATTGAAGGAAGTTGAAACGAAAATGATACTTAAACCAAAAATAAATAAATAAATAAATAGTAACCTAACTCATGAGAAATTATTGATAATGAATCAAAAGTTGTTAGAAGTTTTGGAATTGTATAGATAACACGACTATCAAACTTCAAAGTTCTCACACTAAATTTGTACTCATAATTCTAATTCTGTCCTTTTCAACAAATTAAAAAAGAAAAAAGAAATCCGCCGATGAATCTGGGGCGAGCGCTCAGCCGTCAGTCCCCAATCTGAAACAGAGGAAAACAGAGATCCAAAATCCAATTCCCCTTCGACTCAAATTCGAAATCCATAAAAACAACAATCCAGAGATCGATAAACGAAGAACAGATCAAACCACGAGAAGAAGAAAATCGTGAGATGAAATTATCAAATCATACAATTGAAGGGAGAGAAGAGGAAGCTTACAAAAATGGCCGCTACGCCGATACGCCGCTTGGGCGATCGGCGAAAGGGAGATTATGAAGAATGAGAAATCGGACACGGCGAGGAAATGGCGCGGAATAAAAGAGCTGCCGGAGCACCGCCGCGAGCACCGCCGTGTACTCCTCTAGAATCTCCGCCAGTACCGATACTAGCATCATCTCCGGCGTCAACGTAGAGAATCAATGCAGCAGCAAAAGCAATTGAAATGATGAATCTTCGAACTTCTCTTTTACGTGGCGTCTCGTTTCTCTTGTTCTTTCTAGAAAGATTGATTTTTATTTTGATTTTGATTCGATGGAGCTTTCGAGCAGTGAGGATACCAATTTTTGGTAAATTTTTTTTAATTATTTATAGACTACAAAAACAGCGGCTGGTTTCAGTTTAGATATCACCCAGTAAATTGCCCTTTCCAAAATTGAATTTAATTTTAGAATCCGCAGTTTATATCTAAAAATATGAAATACAACAGTATTATTATTAATTTTTTATTTTTAAAAATTTTAGATTGTCTACTAAATATGCTTTTGACTTTTAAATGTATAACAATTTAATCTTCGAATTTTTATTAAATATTAATTTAGTTATTGTATTTTATAATTTGTTACAATCCAGTCTCTATCAAATTAATCGAACCTTCACCTTTAGGAAGGAAGGTCATGTCATTTATCATTGAGTAAACTCACTCTAACTACAAATTTAAAACTATAAGAATTATATTTTTAGGTTAAGAAATTTATGAACCAAAAATGATTTTCAACCCTATATATAAATAGACAATATAACAAAATGAAATTAAATATTTATAAATGTAAAAAAGTTCACAATCTATAAGCTATAGACTATAATAGACTTTTATCGCGTTGATAGATGGTAAATTTTTTCTATATTTATAAATAGTTTGATAAATAAAAGAGTGTTGTTTGTAGTTTTTTTTTTTTTTAATATCCTTAAAAAGAAATGAGTACTTGTTTTTTTTCTTGGTTTTTATATTGAAAAGAAACGAGTATTCGTTCACATTTATCAACTCTTTACTTTAATATAATCACTTCATTTTTCAAAAAAAAAAAAAAAAAAAAAAAAAATA
>QLSR01000191.1:1252110-1278112 GCA_031780015.1 Citrullus colocynthis
AAAAAAAAAAAAAAAAAAAAAAAAAGAATGAATAAATAAACCACTTCGAATAAAAGTTAAGGTCATTTGAAGGATCACGTTGTGGATTTTGTGAAGTCAAAGTCATTGTACTCTTAACTCGAGTACTTTATAGAGTTTATTAAACTTAGGATTTATTTGGACTAACTTCCCAAATATATTTATAAAAAGAATTTAAAAAAAAACTTTAAACATAATAAAGTAAATATAATATTTAATTTTGATGACAATTTTTATAATAAGAACCACGTTGTTACAAGTCTTAAATTTGAGGGAAATTTTACCACCTAATAAAGTTGTAAATAAATTGATGCCAAGATTAATTTTCAAATTTATTCTATGAACTTTCTACTTTGTTCGTCAATTTTTAAAATGTTTAGTAACTTCTTGAATATTAATCTTATGTCTAATATGTCTATAAGCTATCTAATAAATAAGTCATTAGGCTAAAATGAGTTTAGCTTAAATAAAAATGATTTTTTGAAAAATACTTTTTTTTTTTTAAATTCAATCCAAACCCGCTCTAAGTCATTAGACCTTCCATTTTTGGTTATTCTTAAATTTTCAATTTTGTATCTAATAGGTCCTTCACCTATTCAACATTTTTTAAAATCCACAAATCTATTAGACATTTATAAATTTATAAGCAAGTAAAGAATTAATTGTTAAAATTAGGGGATGTTTTCAAAAATAGAAGATCGAAAATAATTACAAATATAGTAAAATTTTACTTTCTATCTGTGGTAGACCACAATAGACTCAGATAGACATTTATCACTATCTATCATGGTCTATCACATATAGAAAGTGAAATTTTGCTATATTTGTAAATAATTTGATACTTTTTTTATTTGTAATAATTTTCATAAAATGGGTAATAAATTTAAGTTTATATAGTTAATTCAATCTAATTCTAGGTCTTAAATTAAACCAATTCAACTTACCAATTGTATTGAGTTGCCTGATTTTTGAGTTATTATATTGTTTAAACTCCTCAAAAGAATAAATATATATGGATCTAAGAACCAATTATAATAATAATGGTGGTAAAAAAAAACTATATAATATCTCGAAGGATGTGAATATATAAAAAAAAATAATAATAATAAATTAAATACTTGGGGTTGGAGAAGATAATGGATGAGGAGTATTAAAAGAAACAGTGGAAAACCCAATGCCACGGCGCCAAGGTAATGTGTAAAATTACCGAAAACAATCAGTGTGCTGAGCCACCATTCAATATGTGCCACGTAGATATATTTTTTTTAAAATAAAGTGGGACCTATTACAGTATTGTAATGTCCACTAATATTTATTCCTTTCTTCGTCCACAAATATTTATAAAACTAAATTCACAACGTGAACAAATAAAATAAGATAATTCTCTACTACTATATATTTGAAAATAAAATATAAAAGATTTTCCATATTATGAGAGTATGGATAATTTCAATGTTTGCTTATATTAGTGTGAAGTATTAGTGTGAAGTTTACTAATATTTATAAAGATATATGTATAGTGTAATCGTAGAAAGAATAATACTATAGAAGTATTAGAAATTTTGTTGCGATACAATGTCCATGTGGAGGAGCCTAGTTTCTTCAGATGTAGGGTCGTGAAATCTGGATTCTTCTTTTATTTTTCTTGATTTTGACTTAATATAATTATTTTATTTTATAAGGGATAAAAGAAAATAACAACAATTGCATTCTCAAATTCAAAGAAAAGATAGGGACATATGATTCTCTCATCCTTATCTACAAAAATTTCCCATATTGTTTCTCTTTTTTTTTTTTTTTTTTGAAAAATTATCCTTTTACTCCTCGATTTAGAAGAAAATGTTGAGTTTTTAAAATATATCTTTTTAGGTATTGAATTTTTAAAAATACATACATTTAATGTATAAAATTCTCAAATTAAAGTACCTTCTTTTTTAACCATAATTTAAAATGATTGATGAAGTATTTGTTGATTTTATGCTTATTAAAAATTATATGACATTTTAAAGTATCACTTCTCTTGAAAATTAGTTTTTTATTTGATTTTTCTAATTTCAAATGCCATATAATATTTAAAATAATAAAATAAATTACTTCAAAGACCTTTAAACATTTTTCATAAAATCCAAAGACTAAAAATATATTTATTTAAAAATTTAAGGACAAATAAAAAAGTAAATTTTAAAAACTCAGAGATAAAAAAAATATCTATTCTTCAAAATTTAGAAATTAAAAAAGTCATTTTCTTTTAAAATAAGTCACAAAAAATTTAGACTTTTGATATCTTGATTAGCAATACACATTATATCTGTTGAGTTAGGTTAATATTAACACTACTTAGTCTCTATGATTAAAATTTAATTACATCATTTTTATAAACTTCTTCGTGTTTAATTTAGTTTGTTTGAATTTTATTTTATAGTTTTGATAAATCTAACCATTCCTTACTTTTGTATCCATACAAAATTCTATTTCTCAACCAAATGAGAAAATACCAACTAATAGAAATGCAAATAAAAGAAAAAAATTGTCACATATTAAATATATTTCTTTTTAGGAATGTCACATATTAAATATGATTATTGGTGAAGATTAATGTGAAATATTTGACTAACTTTTAGTAAATACACAGAACCCCCCCTTCAGCCTAACACAATTTAATGTATAAGTCGTTTATAATCATTTTGAAAGTTAATGGTTTGAAACTATAATCGAACTATCAATAACAAATTGACTATGGAAATTTGAATCTTATTTAGCATTCACACGTGCAATACATGTTTTTTTAAAAAATAAATTAGTCTTTGATGGTAAAACTTAATCATTATATAATAGATATACAAATTAGAAAAATAAATACACTTGTCAAATTACATGATAAATAGTTTCTTTAGAATATTAATATAAAGTACATTATTGGGGGTTTTTAAAAAAATTTTGCAATAAGAAAATTTTACAATATTATTAAGTAAAAAACAATAAAATGAAAATGTATGAATATACTTCACCTAAAATTTAACCATTGACGTTTTTACAAAATTATTTCATAAATTTTAAATTAAATAAATGAAAGTTTACTCGTTAAGAATGAATGAAATTCAAATGTACAAAAAGTCAAAAGTTTCGTTAGATGACTAAAAGTAAATATTAAATGATGAGATAAATAAAAAATTATTGAGATTTTTTTTTCTTTTTTTTGTTGATATTTTGATAGTTCAGAGTTCTTTTCCTCTTTTTAATCAAGTTCTTACACCTTTGCAATATAACCTAATAATTATTGCGACTTTAATAAAAAATAAATGTTTATCATCATTGCACATGAAATATTTGATTGTCTTTCTTAAAAAGATAAATATAATAACATGGATGAAATGTTCGGAACTTTCACTCTCTAATTGAGACTAATTAAATTAAGTTTTAATGGGTGAAATATTTGAAACTTACTTATCAATGTCAATGGTATGATATGAACATCTTCACGAGTGACAAAGAAAGTTACTCTGTAACTTTAGCTCTAAAATTTTTATATATAAGTAATGTGAATATGAAAATTTTATAGAAACAAAAACATTATTTTTAATTTTCTTTAACTAAACGGCTGTAATCCAAACTAAAACCAACTTTCTATTTTTACTACTTTTATTTCATGTTTGGGGCTACTAATCTTTTATTTTTGTCTTATTTAATTTTCATATTATTTAAACAAAAATTTCGTATTATTTTGGGCAAGCATAAATTGAGACCTGCCTGCGTGCATGCACGCCATGCCCCAATACTAAAGTTCTTAATAAGAGTTTGAAATTATCTTAGATGACAAAACTACTGAAAATATTTATAACTAATAGCAAAATACATAGTTTATCTGCAATAGATCACGATAAATAATCTATTATGATCTATCACAGTCTATCATAGATAAAAAGTAAAGTTTTTCTATATTTATAAATATTTTGATATTTTTACTGTATTTGAAAAAAAACCATATATATAATAATTATTACTTGCATCCATATTAAAAATACAACAAGTGATAATTTGAGAGGTAGTACGTGAATCTGCCACTGACCATAATCAATAAAAAATATCAACTTTTTCCTTAGTGGTTGAGTTCTCTATTATCGATGTCTTGAATGGTTGTGTTTGGCCAAAATGATTAATTTTTCGAGAGTTTAAAAGTTCTTTTTGTTTCAAATAATAATAATAATAAATAATATTCGTATATATAATTTAATTACTGATTCTTACCATTAATCAATGATATCCACGATTATCCTATAAAATTAAATTATATCAATTACTCTATGAATTATTCATAAATTAGAAAAGTCTACATTAGTGAACATTCATAGAAAAAATATATTTGTAATTAGTTTTAAGAAAATATATTAAGAAAATAGAAAATTATTATAAATAGAAAAAATATCAAATATAACAAAATTTTATTTTATTTATGTGATAAACCCAAATAGACATCTGTTCGTATTTATTGGTAAAATGATAGATGTCTATCTAAGTATGAAATTTTTCCTTTGGCCCTTTTTCCCTCCCATTAAATTCTTAAATATATTAATTATATTCTAGATAAATACATCACAAAATTCAAAAAAATGAAAAAAGTCATTCAAATTAAATGCATAAGATTTTTTTTAATCTCAATTTATCTAATAATTTCGGTTTTCAAAAATTAAAATTCTGATTTTTTATAAAGATTTTTGAGCTTTTGTTCTGTTCCAAATTTTCTATTTTTATCCTTTGATAAACTATTAAATTATTCTTTTAAAAGTTAATGATTCAACAAATTTAGATATTATTAAAAAAAAAAAAAGCAAAATTTTAATCTCTAAATCTTTAATAGTTGGATTAAGCTAATCATAGCTCAACTAACGTATATAACTAAGAGATGTGTAGTTTGACTAGAGACTAACTTATGATAGTTCTGAATTGCCTCAATAATCTTCCTCAACGTTAATATATTTTTATATAAATATAAATCAAAAGCCATAGTTCATTTTAGTTACTTTTTTACTCGTTTTAATAATTTTGGAATCGAATGTACGTCTTCAAATTGTACTTAAAAAAAACCTATAATAGTTAGGACCACGAAACTCTACACATTTATTTGCAATCCCAACAAATTGTTTTTATCCATTAATTTTTTAAATTCTTTGTTTTGAAAGAAAAGAAGAAAGAAAAGAAAAAATAAAACATTTTTTCAGTTCCATCCATTTTCATCTATGTTTGTTCCACTTATCTTTAATAACTTTTTTTTTTTTTTTTTGGCCCCTTTCAAATTTATGTAGAAAACATGATAAAAATGAGGCTTAAGAAGCCTGTGATTTGAAACTTCATCTTATATTCTATTTTTTAAAAAAAGTATTCAATTTCCCTTTCATTGAACTTTAAATTTCCTTTCATTTTTAACAATATCATTTACCATTTTTCAAAAGAACAATGTCATTTAACAGATTTAAGGCTACTTGGTATTTAAAACCATCATCACTATTTTGAACTTGTATATGTGAATCTTATAGTTAAAAAAACAAAATGATATATAAAAAATTATATTACCAATTTAGAGATTAGAACTTCCATTCTTTTACTTTACATATGGTCAAAATTAATAATAATAATAATAATAATAATAATAATAATAATAATAATAATAAGAACATTGCGAGCTGCATTTAATTTTTCAATAGGAAATATTAGACAAACATGAAGTTTTAATTCAAAATTAATTAGCTATAGGAGAAATAATCAATGTATGTTACAATAGATGTTTAAGGTAAGGGGGAAAGTTATTTAGTCTTGAGAATATTTTAGTCGTAGGGCCCAAAATGTGAAGAATTACTAAGTTATGAAATTGATGATTTTTAGTCATTGTATAGTGGATTTAAAGAACTTCTTGGACCGAATAAGGAGTCGAATCTAAATTCTACCCTCAAATCTTACTCCTTACCACAAATATGCCCATAAAAATGATAAGATTTCTTTATCTTTTCAATATGCGATTTTCAACTACTATATTAATCGCGCTAGTGATAAAAACGATAAAAGGGAGGAAATGAGACGAGATATTGAAATTTATGACGCATATAATAAATAATGCATGTATCATTATTGCATGCGAAAGCCTTATTGTTAGCTATTTTCAATAATATTCCTTTTTGTGGGAATTCTGGTAATTTAATATGTCCTTTTGTAAAGGAATCGTGTTATATTGAAGTTCTTGTTTTATTAGAAATGTAGATATGGACAATTATCATTATGAAAATATAATTTTGAAAACGAAGTTCAAAAATGAAGATGACACTATTAATGATTAGCTTGAGTTGAGATGGACAGCCCAACTACATATAAGTAGGGTTTATTTTATTTTATTTTATTATTATTATTTATTGTGATCCTTGGGAACTTGTCGTGGTTAATAATTGGTCATTGTTTGAAAAAGTATGTTTATCTTGAATAGAATAATTTAAAAGCAATCATCTTTTTCTTCTTAAAAATAAATAAATGAAAGTAAGTCGAGAGTGTTGTTTTGAAATATAGCAAATGAGTTAAAATATTTATAAGTATAGAAAAATTTTACTGTTTATCAACGATAGAACACGATAGACTTCTATCATTAAGAGATAGATTGCGATAGAATTTTATTGTTTATCAACAATAGATCGCAATGGTCATTCAGGTGAGTTCTTAAACGGTCAAACTAGAATTAGAATATCCTTGATTTTATTTATGAAAATTGGCCACATTTATGAAAATTCTCTTACTAACGAAGATAATTGTCCTCACTTATATACATATGATCACTTCTTTCCCTAACCAATGTGAGATTTTGTTTGCACTCCTAACAAGTTGAAACTCAGTACAACAAGCATATTGAAAATAACAATGTAATAATATAATATAATATAATATATAACAAAATATAGAAATTGAGAATAAAATATAAGAACCATCGTCATAATAATAATCATTCCTTGGAATATCTCTAAATCTTGGGCGTTAGTACAATGACCCAAAGCCAAAGCCCACGAATGGAGCCGATGAGACTGAATATTGGAGGTTAGATTGGCCCAATCTTAAAGCCAATATTGTGTGGAGGACAAAGAGATCATGAACACTTGGGAACAATAAACCATTTATTTTACTAAAAAATAGTATAAAGAAGTGAAAAATCCATATGAAAGATAAAATCTAAAGCTTTAGAGGACAAAATCGATATTTCAAATTTAAAATTAAAAACAAAATTCCAATAAACTATGACTTGGATCTAAATTTGAAATAAAAGAAGATTTTGAGGTAGTTGTCAAACACATGTTTGTTAAACTTAGTGGGTTTGAAAACATAAAATAGAATCTGAATTCTCTATCAAATTGACCCAACCTAACTTAATGATACGATTGAAACCAATTATCTCTCCCATAAATTAGATCGTGTGGATTAAACAATTCCTCTTAGCCAAATCTGTGCACCAAATTCTATCTTAATATGTGATACCATCCCTCTTAAGTTCAAAGCCGACATGAATTTGCTTTTAATTCATTCAACAAGTGTCATTTATTCAATGAATTTGTAACTTTTTACATACTATGGCTTTTTACCATATTCTAGATGATAAGAAATCATTTTGTTTGCATTTTTAGTAGTCTAAACCTTATATGGTTAAACCATTAGGTAATTTTCTCAAGAGTATATCACACTAATTTTTTATTTTATAGAACACAACTAGAAACTATGTTTTGGGATAACCTACATCAATGAAGTTTTTATTTCTTGGTTTTTTCTTTCCACTCTCTGAAACTTCATCAATATAGCTTAAAAAGATTATCTTGTTTCATTTTATTTTTATTATTATTATTTTTTTAAGGATAAGAACTTGTTTTAGAATATATTAGAGAAAAGAAATTGTGATAGACTATCCTACTCTACTCTTTATTATTTATGTAGGGTTATTTTCAAATATAACAAAATGAGTCAAAATATTTACAAATATAGAAAAATTTCACTGTTTATCAATAATAGATCGTGATAGACTTTTATCACTTGAGTGAGAGACAACTATTGCCCAAGAAATAGAAGTCTATCCTAGTCTATCACTAATAGACTATGAAATTTTTCTATATTTATAAATAGTTTGATAATTTTTCTATTTATAATAATTTTTCATTTAGAAATTATAAGACTTTTTAAATTTTATCTTATTTTTTTTATACTAAAAAAAATTGCTTATAAGTATCATTTCAACTCATACATTTAGTTTGGTTTTTTTTTTATCTTGAAAACTCAAATATGTCTGTAAGAAAGGTGAAAAAGGTATATAAAAAAAATTAGAACGGAGTAAATATGATTTAAGAAGATAGTAAAGTTAAAACAATAATTATTATCCGACCACCCTCGAACACACATCTTTTGATTTTTTTTCCTTACAATTTTTTTTTTTTTTTTTTTTTTTTAAAAGAATGAACTTTTTTATTAAATAGCAAACAAAGCTAAATCGCCTACAAATTTTATGACAATTTGTTCTTCAATTAGACAACAACTATTCTTCAAAAGGTCAGAGATTAAAACCAAATTTTATTAAAAAATCTTGATGAGCTAAAGTATGAGTTATCTTATTCAACTCATATGTGACATGAATGAAACAAGACTTTTTAAAATTGAGTCATTTGAGACATAATAACTCTTACTTTTCTTTTTTTAGTTCAAACATTTTTATCATAAATTTTCATGATATCATTTTAAGAAATTTTTTTGGGTTAGACATTTTTTACTACTTATTTTAGCATTCACATTAGTGGCTAAAAAGGGAAGAATGGATAATCATTTGGTCCTAAAACTAAGACCATTCAATCTGTCAACAATAACTGATTTAACTATTTTTCTTATTTTATTTTATTAGGAAATAAGGTTTTTTTTTTTTTATTTATAATTTTGTTTTTCTTGAAAGAATTCAAACAAACATTCATCAAAGAGTGAAACCATAATAAACCAAGCCCGTGACTGAGTGTCACATCCCCCCACCGCGGAACCACAAACTCTCAACCGCTACAAATTCCAATCCAATATCACATTCATAAAAACCTTTTGAAAAAACTTACATGCCAATTAAATGTTGCCATGTGCCAACATATTTTTTTTAATTTTTCAACCTTGCTTTCTTAAAATAATAATAATAATGATAAAAAAAATAGTGAGGATTCCAACCAAATAATTCATAAGTCTAGTCACATAAGAACAATATTAAGTAAATATATTTTTTGAATTTAACCCCTTAGTCATCGTGTATTATCTTTCTATATCAATGAACTAATGGTTAAATAAACTCATGAATAACTTGAAATATCGAGGCCTATAAACTACAAACTTTGCAAACCAAATAAATAGAAAGGTTAAATTTTATAAACTTATCGTTTATTTTGCACTTAAATACATTAACTTCTCAACCCTTAAAGAGCGTTTGGCCCCCGACTTCAAGTGGGCCAGCTATAGCTCATCCCAGGTTTGAAGTTCTAATTATAATAGTTGATATTTTTCATTATTATAATTTACAAATTACAATAGTATACTATTTCTAAATCTTTACTAATTTCCTATTCATTTTTTCTTTATTTTTTTGTTACCGTGTTTACTATTTTTTAATCTACACAAGCAATTATAACTCATAAACTAAAATAACTAACTCAAAGTTTTTAATACTCTCTAAAACTTTTGAGTTTTATAGTCATTTAATTTCAAGCTCAACATTACACATTTTAATTCCTACTCAAAACCAATATGTATGTTTGTATATATATATATATATATATATATATACCAATTCTTTTAAGGTGGATTTTGTTCCAATTCATACATTCAGAATGAACCGACTTTTTAATCATTTTGTTCATATCTGCAAAAGAATCTTTCCCCACAGCCCCACCATCTCTGTCACCTTCCTCTGTTCAGAAAACACACAAACAAAACAAGCTTCACAAATCCATCCATGGCGAAAATGTGTCACCATTTTCCCTCCATCTTCTTCTTCACATTGCTTCATCTCCTCCATTTCTCTTCTCCAAAACTCGAGGTCTCAACGCCGCCGCCATTGCCAATCCTCCCACTCCCTTCATTCTCCCAATTGAAATGGCAACAGAGAGAAGTAATCATGTTCCTCCACTTCGGACCCAACACTTTCACCGACTCCGAATGGGGCACTGGCGCCGAGTCCCCCGCCGTCTTCAATCCCACTGCTCTCGACGCCACCCAGTGGGCTGCCACCGCCGCCGCCGCCGGAATTTCCCTTATGATTCTCACTGCCAAGCACCATGACGGATTCTGCCTCTGGCCTTCTAAATACACTACGCACTCTGTTTCCCGCAGCCCTTGGAAGGACGGCCAAGGCGACGTCGTTGAGGAGTTCGTTACCGCGGCGGCTGCCCACGGCATCGACGTCGGATTGTACTTGTCGCCGTGGGATCGACACGATCGGAGATATAGCCATGATTTGCCTTATAATGAGTACTACTTGGCTCAATTACAAGAGCTCCTCAAAAGGTGAGATTAACCAAATTTAATTTTATTTAAAGTAATATTTGGTTGGATGCAGCTCTCTTTTTCTCTACATGTAACAAAAAAATAATTTTTTTCATATATATATATTTTTTTAAAAAATGATCACGTGTCCATTTTATATTGAGTACAGTAGAAACTGCATAATAGATGACTATACTTAAGTTTAAAAATGTGCCACTCATTTGTCCAATTATGAGTCCAATTAAAATTTGTTATGTAAATTTTTTTTTTTTTTAAAAATTGAATGTTATTTTTCAAATAGGTAACAAATGAGTGGTGCATGAGAATGTCCATCCTACAATGCACCTAATCATTGTTCTTTAGCTATTAATTTAGAAATGGAAAAAATTTCTCATACTATGTATTACGTCATTGATTAATAGTCCCTCAACACTTTCTTAAAGTAAGGTGGAGTCCACTACTATTAAAAAAATATTTATGAATGTAAAATTACACTCAAAAGAAAGGGAGTACCATATTTCTTATTCAAAATATTTTGCTCGAAGCTATTCGAAATATTTTGCTCTTAGCTATATATTTTTTTTTGCCAATAAATCCTATTGTCTAACTACAACATAATCATTTATTTATTTATTTTCTAAAGTTTCTTTTGTTAGTTGTGATTACAACCAAATTTGTAAATGTTGATTATAAGTTAAATTTTGATTCCCATTTTATCTCTATTTAATTCCTATAGTTTAATTTTAATGCTTATTCAATCTCTCTATACTATATTTTGGTTGTCTCTATTTCATCTATTTAGTTTTTTTTTTTTAATTCCTTTTATCTCTACTTAATTCATATAATGACAAAGTAGTTTTTTCAAATTTATAAAAATCTAATTGGTAGGGCATAAATTTCAAACAAGTTATTGAATAAAAATAGAGTTATATTTCATCCTTTTAGGTGTGTTTGATAGTCACCTCATAAATTAAACAATTGTTCAAAATATATTTGATAATTTATTTATAAACCATAAAATTAATCGTTTAACTAAATAATTAGTTGAAATTTTTGTAGGATTATTACTTTGTAATAATTTTAATATATATTTTAATTTAACAAAAATGAAATATTATATGTATTTAAAAAAATTTCTTTTTGGAATATAGATATACATTTTAAAATTAATTGAAAATGTTTTTTAAAATTTAATTGGTGAATATAATTTGGTACACAATGGTTAAATGGACCCACAACTCGGATTTAAAACATTCTTTATTCATATAATTTGATTTAACATTTTGGTTTTGTGGATCCCATTTTAGATATGGGAATGTGAGGGAGATTTGGTTTGATGGAGCCAAAGGTCAAAATGCTCCAAACATGTCATATTACTTCTCCGATTGGTTTGCAATGGTGAAGGAGTTGCAGAGCTCCATCAACATATTTTCCGATGCTGGACCCGATGTTCGATGGGTCGGGAACGAGAAGGGCTTCGCAGGAACGCCATGCTGGTCGACGATCAACCGGAGTTCACTGGCTATCGGAGCTGATGGCATTTCCCAGTAAGTGTTTTTCTAATGCTTTCTATATTTCCTCTTACTCTTACTGAATTCAATGTGCATTTGAGCTAATTGTTTTTTTTTTTTTTTTTTCCAAAAAAAGCTACTTTACATTCCAATCTCATTAAAGATAGGGAAATGTATTTCTATTAGGTCACGCGTGAATTTTATTAATATAAGTTTTTTTATGGTACAATAAACTATAAAGTAGGTCTTTAATTTGGTTTTTTTTTAAAAGAAAAAAATTATTTATCAAGGGTGGGAATGGAATCTAAGTTGATACTATAAGTTTATGCTAGAAGTCTTTCATATTCGCTCTAATTTAGTTTTTATTGATGAATGACATTGATTTAAATTACACATTGACTCACTTTTGGAACATTTTCATTCTCATTTTTGTTTTTTAGTATATAGAGATAGGATAATTCGAATCACAAACCTTATGGTCCTTAACATATTCGTATGCTAGTTAAGTTATGCTTGGTTTTGTGTTTTTTAACAACATTTTTACAATGTAGAGACTAATTCACTACAAATCTAACTTATATAAAAATTAAGACTCCATTGGATAACTATTTAGTTTTTATTTTAGATTTTTGAAAATTAAATCTATAAATATTTTTTGCATTGTTATTTGCTTTTTACCAATACTTTTAAAGAGAAAACCAATTTTGAAAACTAAAAAAAAAAATAGTTAATAAAAACTTGTATATATTTGTTTTTGAAATTTGACTAAAAAATCAAATTTTTAACTTAAAAAATATGCAAACCATTGTAAAATTCAATGGAAATAAACTTAATTTTTTTAAAAAAAAACTAAATAATTACGATATGAAGCTTAAATTATTAGTGTTAAAAGGAATAATTTAATTATTACATAAAAAACAACAATAAGTTCTATAAATTAAAAACAAACTTAGTTTTGGAGGCTAAATTTCATTATAATAGTAAGAGTACATGAGTAATTGTGACACCTTTCAGCTGTTTATTCCATCATTAAATTCTCTTAGTCAATTTTGATAGGTTCAAATACTTGAATTAAACATAGAGCTAGTTGGCATATATACACTTCTTCCTTTTAGGTTGGAGGTTCAATCTCTTATTTCTCCAATTGGTATATTAATTACTAAAAAATAGATACATTTTTCCCTTAATATCTTGTTGGTTTGTACTTAGAATTTGGAGTTTATACAAAGAACTTACTTTTATTGAAAATACATAGATTCAATTTGGCAGTTTATTTCTTATTTCTTATTCTCTTAGATTTTAAATAAAAAGATGTATGAATTTTGTGTGAATTTTTTGCTAATTTATTTTCTATATTTATTATGCAGTCATGAATGATAAGATAATATTTTTACTTATGTTTTAGAGAGGAAAAAAAAAAAAAAAAAAAACCCTGGAAACTTGATTGTGTTGTTTCCAAAACGGGTCAGTATTGGAATATAACGAGAGGAAAAAAAAAAAAAAACTTAGAACAATTATAAGACTTTTTTTGCTCCTTAAAAACAAGAAGCCAGCTAGAAACATGAACATCCCAAAACTCCTTAATGTATGAAAACATTAATTATGATAAGCCAAAGTCAACATAACTTTTATCCTAGTGGTTGAAGATTCCATCTTTCATTCTTCTAGTTGGTAGTACTCAAAACTAAGCTAAAATCCATTTGAAAATGGCAGGTACTTAAACAAAGGTGACCCAAGAGGGACAAATTGGGTACCACCAGAATGTGATGTATCCATAAGAAAGGGTTGGTTTTGGCACAAATCAGAGTCACCAAAAACCTTAGAACAACTCCTAAAAATCTACTACAACTCAGTCGGAAGAAACTGTGTCCTTCTCATCAATGTCCCTCCCAATTCCACAGGCTTAATTCCCCAACAAGATGCCAACACTCTCGTCCAATTCAAAACAGCTATTGACAAAATTTTCACCACAAATTTAGCTCAAAATTGCTCTCTAAAAGCCAGTAGCCAAAGGGGAGGCAAAGAGGGAAATTTTGGGCCTCAAAATGTATTGGACAATGACCACTTATGGAGTTATTGGGCCCCCAAGGAAGTTGATGATGACCACTGGATTGAGATCAGAAGTCAGCAAAACCAACGGCTGAGATTCAATGTGGTGAGGATTCAAGAGGCTATAGGGCTTGGTCAGAGGATCAAACAGCATGAGATTTATTTGGATGGGAAGAGGATTGTGAAGGAGAGTAGTATTGGGTATAAGCGGCTGCATAGGATTAAAACTGGGGTGGTTTCTGGCTATGTTTTGAAGGTTAGATTCACTGAGTTTAGGGCTGTTCCTTTAATCTCTTCTTTGGGTCTTCATTTGGACCCTTTTTGGAACCCAACTGGAACTGGGCTCTAATGACCTACAAATTAAGGGATGTGGACTATTTCAAAAAATATGATAACCAGAATTCAGGGTTGGATTAGACAATAAAATAGAGGGAAATAAAAGGAGATATTCCTTTTTTTCAAGATGACCCATTTTGTATTTTTGTGGAATGGGCAAATGGGCTAGTTTTGTGTCAGAGGACTTGCTCAGTTTTCTTTTGAAATAATCAATAATGTCAAACATTCTCACTCTATTTTCTGAAATTAATTTACCATCTTTAAGAAAACAAAATTAATTTAACTAAACTTTGGAGCTCAAATTAATTTTTTCACTAAATATATGTTTTAGCTTACATGGTTTAGTATTTAGTAAAGAAAATTTGTAGAAAGTTTCGAGTTTAATTAATTCTCTTCTTTTAGATGAGCATTTTTTTTTTCCAATTTGTGTTCATTTACTAAATACTATATGCCAAGTAAGTTAATCATTAACCGATCTTCATTCACCAATAGTCAAATATTAGGGCTAAACATATTCATAGTCTTAAACTTCATTTCCCTAATATCCTAATTATTTCCATGAACATTGAGTATTGAAATGACATTGTATATATTAATTTTGTATAAATCATTGTAGGATGATATTGAACCTTTTAAATGGATGCACAAAATTGATACAAATACGAGATTATATAATCAAATATATATCTCATTTTTTAGCCAACAATTACAATGGTGAATTATGGGCCTTTTGTATAATAACATGTATTTTATTCATTCAACTTTGCTTGGATAATACATTCAAACTTAAGATTGTTGTGTTTAGCATATTTTAAAAAATTGGTTTTTAAGTTAAGTACTTTTTTTAATATATTTTTGAAATTGTTAGGTCAAAAATCCATATAGCACTACAAGAAATCTGGTCTTTAGGGACAAAAAGTTAGCAACGAAATAAACTCGTCGCAAGATTAGCGATGACTTTTACGCTTAGTCGCAGGCCCAATTAATTTGATGGTATGAGTAGGCGACGATTTCTTTTTCATCGCATATCTTTCCGGTGATTACTTATTTCGTCGCATACATTTGCGACGAAAACCATTTTCGTCGCAAATCTGCTTTCACGTACACCCGATCATTTTTTTCCCTTTTTCACTTTCACAGTTTTTATGGTTTTCGACAGCGACTTTCACGCAATGTTCACTGGCTGCCAATCGCCGATTTCATCGATTGGAAGCTCAGTCGCAGACGTCAACGGATTTTCGGTAGGTAGGTAAAGCTTCATTTCTCTCCTTTTTAGTTTCTTCCTCTCTGTGTGCTCTCTCTCTAGCCGTCGGTGACTCCATCTCCCTCTCTCTATGCTTTGTCTCTATCTCTCTTTTCATCTCCCTCTCCGTCCGATCCAATCTCTCTCTGTCTCTCTATTCGTCACTCTCTCTCCGGCTGCTATGTCTCTATCTCTCTTTCTGTCTCCCTCTCCATCCGCTCTCTCTCCATCTCCCTCTCCATCTCTCTCTCTAACTATATTACCTTGTCTCTCTCTCTCTAACTGTTGTAATAGAAGTTGCAGATTATCTCTCCATCTCTCTCTCTAATTGTCGTCGTTGTTGTTGGATTTGCAGTGGAAGCTATTGTCAACGAGGTATTTATTGACTATATATATATATATATATATATATATCTAAAAATATTGAATTACATTATACATAGTTGATGTTATTGTTGCCATTTCTTTTTTTTACATATAATTGATTCCAAAATGAAATTTAGAGAAGAGTTGTGCAGTTGATTGTAAATTGTTTGTGTTTGAACTAAGTTTTGGGGGATGCTTTGTGTGTTCAAAGTATGGCTTGGAAATTGTAAACTGGAAGTTACTAGTGACTAGTAATCTACTGTTGTGCTTATTTAACTTCTTTAGAAGATTGCTTGATTTCTGTGATTCCCCCCTAAGCACATTTACACATAATTTTGTTTATTTTAAATAAGTTTATGATAAGTTCCTATATGATTTGTTTTTCAGAGGATATATTATGGATAAAAGTTGGATAAAACTTCGAAATCGATTTTGCAAAGAATATACTGATGGAATAAGATCATTTATTGGTTTGGCAAAGAAGCATGTTGATAAGAGGGTTTACACGTTGTCCATGTAAAAAGTGTCAAAAATGTCATAATGAAACATCCTCGTGATGTTGAATGTGATTTGTACACATATGGAATGGCGGTCACCTACAATAGATGGAGTTGAGGACGATGATGTAGATGAAGATGAAGAAGACTATTGATAATGATAGACTTGATGTGGACACATAGTTGGTATATTGAACTTTTTTATATTTATTTTTCTAATATAATTTTCGGTTTAAAATATAATTTAATGTTTTACAGGAAAGGATGTCATCAAGTAATAAAGAGAACATTCTAGACACTAGTAACACTCCCACTAATAGCCAAGTTCGTGGTGTTACACGAGGAGTCGGATTACATCGTGTGATTGAGGAGAGTGGAGGAAGAATCTATCTCATGGGATCCTTACCCCAGGAAACCAGTTGGGAAAGTTGCGAATAGTTTTAGCAGTGAGATTGGTACACTGGTAAGGCAAACCATCATCCCAAATGACATTTACACCACCATTTAGAACGACTGCTGGTCAGTAAATTTTTTAAAGAATATATAATTCCTTACTTAATTACAATACAATATTCATTAATGATATTTTATATTTTTTGAAGAATAAATTTGACATGGATTGCGCTCAACTGCATATCAGAAAGTACATTGAATACGAGATTGGTACTCGCTTTAAGGACTATAGATCAAGATTGTACCAGTATTATAAAAAATTGGGTGATCCGGTCCAAGCTCGCCAACATCCATGTAAAGGTGTAACACTTAAAAGAATGACAATTTCTATGTAATAAATGGGAGTCTCCTACATGGAAGGTAAACATTAATCAATTTTTATTATATGAGTAAATATTTTCTTTTTATATTAATATACATTCTAATACAGGAAAAGTCAGAAAAAACAAAAAGTAGCAGAAGTAAACTCCCTTTCAATCATTGTATTGGAACGAAATCATTTCTGTCTCATCGAGAAGAAAATGTATGATATTATACTTTATTAATAGTTACCCATATTAGATTACTTACAAATTTTGAATAATATGTTTGAATAGAAAAGAGATGACGACACTTACTTAAGTCCCATTGATGTCTTTCATCAAACGCATTGGACTATTTTAAAAAGTTGGACAGATGATTCAGCATGTCAAGCATATGTAAGTATTATTTAAGTTATTTTAACAAATGATATTATTTTTAAATGTTTTGATGTTTATGAAATTCTTTATCCAT
Source organism: Citrullus colocynthis (assembly GCA_031780015.1). Taxonomy (NCBI): domain Eukaryota; kingdom Viridiplantae; phylum Streptophyta; class Magnoliopsida; order Cucurbitales; family Cucurbitaceae; genus Citrullus; species Citrullus colocynthis. Next base: position 1,269,876 of record QLSR01000191.1, read on the forward strand.
TTTGAATTATGTAGGAAAAGTGGTTGCCTTAAAACAAGAGCAAGAAAACTCAACTACACCAATGAGTGATGAAGAAATTATGGCAACCATTTTAGGGAAAAGACCTTCATATGTTAAAGGGATGGGATACGGACCAAACCCTCCACGAAGTCAGAAAGAAATATGCTCACAAGATTATGTCCAATTACTAGAGGCACGACTTGCACAGACTCAAGAACTTGTGGAGAGTGAACGTCGGGAGAATGAGAGAAATAGAGCCATTGTGGAAGAAGCTCTACAAAGTCAACGTCTTCAATTTGAGATGCAGCATGAAGAGTACAAAAGAAGGTTCAGTCAAATGAATGAACTCCTAGAAAGGTTCACCGGGGGAAGTTCAATTTTTAGTAAGGTAACTTGATTAGTTTCAACTTAAAGTTGGGGATTGAGAATTTATGTTTATATTGTGACTTAATATGTGTATATTTACTTGTGCAGGATTAAATTGAACATTGTGAGTGGCAAGCCTTTCTCGATTGAGGAATATATATGTATTTTGTAATGGATCTTGTAATTGGATCGAACAAAAGGTATATATATATATGTATGTATATATATATATATATATATTGTAATGGATCTTAATTAAACATATGCCTAAATACTCTATAATATTTGTGTTAAATTCATGCTTTAAATATGACTAATATTTTTTTAATTATTATTAAAATTTGCGACGAAATTTAAATCATCGCAATAACTCGTTACAATGCAATGCTGGGCAAAAAAAACTGCAACTTCGCAATTTGGGACGTTATGATAAATTGCGACGTTTTTGCAAACATCACTGAGCGACGAAGATAAGAAACCGTCACAAACTGCGACATTTTTTTAAATGCCGCTTTCTGTTGCAAATTCTTTTCGAACATCGCAAGCTATGACGTTTTCTTAAACGTCACAGTTTGTGACGGTTTGTTATTTTCGTCGCAGTTTGCGACGTTTTAGTACAAGACGTCACAAAAAGTTTTCACCGACGTCGCTTTAGCGACGATTGGATGCAACGAAATGTAACCTTTAGCGACGAAAATTTTGCATCGCTAAAGCCCAGATTTCTTGTAGTATAGGGAGGAACCATACTTTGACCTTCACGTGACAATTGTAAATTTGTAATTTGAAAACAAACGTGGCCTGTAAAATAAAAAGATCTAGACACCAGACTGGTGTTTATGCTCTGATGTTTAAGTTAGCAAGCATATTACTGCTGCAAGTTAAGAGTTCAAGTATCAAAATGGACTTACCCTTCCATAAAGCTTGCATTATGTATTTAAAGGTGTAGAGGACCTAGATCTTCTCCAATACGATTTTGGTGCTACATTAAGATTGTCTATCCACTCTCTCGAGTCAACGCATGTGAGGGGTGTGCCCCATTTGACATTTTGCTAGGGTCGACCTCAGGCAAGGTTGAGGTCGAGTACCTTCCCCAGGCCCATTTTAGTCCTAGGGTAATCCTTTAATGGGCCAGAGCTTGCATATGACATGTCATAGTAGATGCTTTGCTAGGCTGCATCTCGACCTTGGTCGAGGTTGAGCACATTGGCTAGCCTCCTTTCCTAGGCCCACTTTGGTCCTATGGTGCCATTTTCGTACAAAATTTTGTTATTTTCTTGACTTATCGTTTATGCTTGATGTTGATTATGCCTTTCGGTCTAAAATTACCTATAAGTAAAACTTTTCAAATTATTTTTTTATAATAAAATTTTAAAAATGTTCTTTTTTTAATGGGCGGAAAACATTTTTTATCCCCCTAAGGATTGTACTAGAAAAAATAAGTTTTGAAAAATAATGCTCTAAAATAACAATATTATTTTTCCTATTAAGCAAATTTGAAAGTATTAGTAATTTAGAACGTGTTTTGCTTTGTTTCCCATGCGAATTTGGAGTGTTTTTCAAAGATCTATAGTATATGAAGAAAACATGTTTTACAAGTCAAATTAATTTCCACCTAGCTTTTAAAGTAGCTTCATCTAGAATCTGGCTGATCAGTTCTTGAAAATTGTTTAATTTTTAATTTATCGCTGATTTTATATATTCAGTATATTTCTAACGCAACCAAATTTTATATACCATGAATTTTGTTTAATTGGCATTAGGGTTTATTAGGTAACACCTCATTGTCTTGTGAAATAATAACTAAGGCCATAGAGTTAGAAAATTTCCAAATGAGAGGAAAATAACATATAGCTTCCATTAAAAACCAATTAGTATGAGGGGAGTAATTCATGAACTTATAAAGATGGTAAGATTTCCTCATTTTTCTATTATGGGATCTTCGGCATATGCCCCCGAAGATTGTGCTTCTTTGGGTATATCATTTTTGGGTCAGATCCTATTTTTTTCTTTTTTTTAGATTAAATACTCGTTTGGACTTTATAGACTCTGATATCACATTAGACAACGAGCAATGCTCGTTATGATTGACTTTGATAATCAAAATCAATACATTTTTTGTTTTATGTCGTAATTGTATATCATATAAATATTTTTTAGTACAAAAAGGTAGGAGTATGAGGATTTAAACCACACTAGCTTTAACGGAAGGAGTACATGTCATTACCGCTGAACTATACTTAGTTTAAAATAATGTTCATTAAACTTATATACCTTAATTGATTCAAATTCAATTAACAATTAATTTAGATACATAGTATCTTGTTAAGAGTATTAGAATTCAAGTAACGTTTATTTGGAACTAATGAGTCATTTAGCCATTTTGAAAATTTATATAAACTATGATCTAAACTACATATTACTCAAAAAAGAAAATATAGCCAGAGTCACAAGCCTTCAAGGGAATGCTGCCATGATCTCTCCCCAATAAAATTGGACAAAAAGAATGCAAAAAAGTAGTCTTGAAAGGCTCAAGAAAACAACAAGAAAATGTACAAAAAATACACATTAAATTAAAGAAGCAAGTTTGTAAAAGCAAGTTTTGGAAGTCATTGAGAAGTACCAAAAGTGAAGAAGCTGAAGAGAGTTCATAACAAACCAGTGTTCTTCACTAGAAAAAAACAAACAAACACAAAAAGAGAGATAGAAAAGGGTAATGAATTAAGATTGGAAATGGCATGGTGTAATAAAAGGAGTTAAAAAAAAAAAAAAAAAATTTTTTCTCTGTTTTTTATTTCACACCCTTTTGATTTTTTTTTTTTTTTTAATTCCTTTTTTTACACCATGCCTTTTCCATTTTTAATTTTTTCCCCTTTTTTTTTTTTTTTTTTGGTGGTGGGTATGGGAGGGAGATGATGGGTCACTTTCATATGAAGCTTTTATATATGTATATATATTCAATCATAATTATTGATCTATGGGATCGGCTGCCACGCTTTGCCCTGTCATTGTTAAATGCACTGTCTCAAACAAAACACCAAACCAAGTCCCCCCTCCTCCTTCTCCTAGCTAGCTCCCTATACACTCCTAGGCCCCTACCACTTTTTTTTTTTTTTTTTTGGTGGTGGGTATGGGAGGGAGATGATGGGTCACTTTCATATGAAGCTTTTATATATGTATATATATTCAATCATAATTATTGATCTATGGGATCGGCTGCCACGCTTTGCCCTGTCATTGTTAAATGCACTGTCTCAAACAAAACACCAAACCAAGTCCCCCCTCCTCCTTCTCCTAGCTAGCTCCCTATACACTCCTAGGCCCCTACCACTTTTTTTTTTTTTTTTTTGGTGGTGGGTATGGGAGGGAGATGATGGGTCACTTTCATATGAAGCTTTTATATATGTATATATATTCAATCATAATTATTGATCTATGGGATCGGCTGCCACGCTTTGCCCTGTCATTGTTAAATGCACTGTCTCAAACAAAACACCAAACCAAGTCCCCCCTCCTCCTTCTCCTAGCTAGCTCCCTATACACTCCTAGGCCCCTACCACTTTTTTTTTTTTTTTTTTGGTGGTGGGTATGGGAGGGAGATGATGGGTCACTTTCATATGAAGCTTTTATATATGTATATATATTCAATCATAATTATTGATCTATGGGATCGGCTGCCACGCTTTGCCCTGTCATTGTTAAATGCACTGTCTCAAACAAAACACCAAACCAAGTCCCCCCTCCTCCTTCTCCTAGCTAGCTCCCTATACACTCCTAGGCCCCTACCACTTTTTTTTTTTTTTTTTTGTAGAACCCTTGTTTTTTTTGTTCTTTTTTTTTTTTTTTCCTTTTTTTTTTTTTTCCTTTTTTTTTTTTTTCCTTTTTTTTTTTTTTCCTTTTTTTTTTTTTTCCTTTTTTTTTTTTTTCCTTTTTTTTTTTTTTCCTTTTTTTTTTTTTTTTTTTCCTTCTTCTCCTTTTGATTCTTTGATTCTCTTTGGTAGGAGATGCAAACATATTAGTTCCACATATCTTCCCGGTGTCCATGAAAATATTGATAAATTATCGATGTCGATGTTTCGTAAATAAAGCTTTTGTGGTTTTTAATCAAGTTGTTAAAATGATTATTATTTGTGTTATATTCACATTAAAGACATTTTGTTGCTTATTTTTATTTATATATACTTTTTTTTACAATATGATAGAAACATTGATTCATCCCTCATGTTAATGTCGAACTTATATGTTGGAATGCCTTAAATCGGTTATTTGGCCCTTTACATGATCAAGCATGGGGTGTCGTTGGTCATATGCTGGAAGTCTTTTTTTTTTTTTTTTTTTTTTAACAAGATACCAATGGAAGAGGGATAGGAAGTGCACTAGGATATCTAAACTAGGATGACACATCCTTACTGCTCTCATCACACCGTGATACCAAAACAAAGTTGAATTGGTCAACAAAATAATCGATATGTATTTGTTAGACACAACTTACAAAAGTGGACAATATTATATCATTATAAAAATAGAAAAAAACTAGTCGTTGAACCGTGGAGTTTGGTTTGTTTGTTCTCTTCCCTCTCCTAGATTTCTGCGTGAAGAGGCCGTACTTTATACATTAACAGAATCAAACTTAACAATATAATGATCTGCCAAAATTCTTCACTATTCTCTCATCTCTTTCTTCTTTATTGTTCTCTCTTTGGTTTTGATGTGTGAAGGGAAGGGAAAAAAGAGAGCTAAAAAGAGATGTAAATGTGAGGGCGTGGTCCATATATATATATATATATATACTTATATCATATCCATGGCACCAACCAAACCAATTGCCTTTCCCCCCATTTTCCCTTTCTAATTTATTGTCTTTCGTTTTCTTTACTGCTTACTAAACTCCAAACAAGAAAAAAAAAGAAATTTTAAAACCCCAAGTTAAGATATGTCAGTGGTTTGTTATTCATTTATTGATTTGTGTGGCCCTTAAATACCTCCCCTCCTTTCGTATAAAGGGTGGAGAATCGAATCATAAACTTCTTGATCGCCAACGTACTCTATGTTAGTTCACTAATCTTCACTTTGACTTATTTACGTTCTTTTTATTCATACAACTCTAATATGCGAACTCTAACCCTTGTGTGTTATAATAATTTAGTCTCATTTGGTAACCATTTGATTTTTTCATTTTTATTTTTGGAAAATTAAGCTTATTTTCTCTCAATTATTCTTATCATGGTTTTATCTTTCTTTAAGTAAATAGTTGCATTTTTAACCAAATTCCAAATTTCAAAAACTACTTTTTTTTTTTTTCAAAACTTGGCTTGATTTTTTAAAACATTGGTTGTAAGTATATAATAGAGTAATAAATTAATAGAGGTGAAAATGTTGTTTATAGGCTTAATTTTCTTTTGAATTTGTCAAAAGTGGCATTTGAACCTATGCCTTCTCACGAATATCAGAACTTAGAGTCTAGCGCCTTAGGTTTGTAGGCTTTATTTTCAAAACCTAAAAACCAAAAACCAAATGGGTATCTTTTGGTTCTAGGATATGATGAAGGTCCTATGGGTGTGTTAACCTAGTTGAGATATCCTAGTACACCTACTCATCCCCTAGCCTCTAATATTCTTATTAAAAAAAAAAAACAAATGGCTATCAAAAAGGGTTTCAATTTTTGTAGTCGTAAAATTTGAAATCTATTTTTTTTTTTTAAAAAAAAAATGTTTGTTTCTTCCAAATGTTGATTAACAATTAAAATGTTGATGTCTCAATTTTACAAAAATGTCGATATCAAGAAATGTTTTTTTGAAAAAAATTATAAAAAAAATCAATAAATATTTAAATTAATAAATAAATATTTTACATTTTTAAATAAGTTAAAATGATTATTATTTATATTTTCTTAAAAAGAATCACTATTACTTATATTATATTCAAATAGGTGACATTTGGTTGTTTATTTATAACATTTTATGAACTTTTTTACAATATAACGGAAATGTCGATGGATCCCTTTATAAAAACATGAAAATATTGATGAGAAATATGTCAGAGAATATTTAGTAGCCTTGTACAAAATTAATTGTATGTCTTCATGTATCTTTATTTGAGAGAGAGAGGTGAAGAAGAAGAAGAAGAAATTAAAAGGGTTTGAATTATTTCTGGTTATACCCAGCTGAGTGCTGTAGTCATTAAATTAAACTAATTGACATTTGGCTTTGTGAATTGTTTGGTGCATGTAGGAGCACGCCATACACTGCCCCCTCCACACGTTATTTTCTCAAATATATCACAATAAATGTTGGATAATGCTTCTTGTTTAGATACCATATTAAATTTTGAAAATTACTTGTTTCAAAATTTTAATTTATTCTTTTTAATTTTGTGTGTATTAAGTCCATAAACTTTCAATTTCATGTCTAATGGGTGTTTAACACATGTTCAAATTTTTTAAAATTAATTAGTTCCTCATATATATAATTAATGTTTAATGGGAACCCTAAACTTTATTTGTTGTGGAGTTTCTCTCTAGCCCTCATCGCTTTTTCTTGGCCCTGCTTCTACTACCTCCCTCTTTACTAATTAATGATATATGAAACGAGAATGGGATATGATGAGAGTACTACGAATGTGTTAATCTCAGTAGAGATATTCTAGTACACCTATAGATCTTGAATTTATCTATCGTATCTTTCTAAAAAAATGAAACCATAAACTTTAAGTTTTATATTTAGTAGATCTATAAGTTTCATAAAATATTTAGTAGGTCAGGGAATTATTAAATGTATCAAGTAAACAACTTTAATCAAGTCTATCTTTTAGTTTAGCACAACAAATGTTTAGGTGAATGTAACTCGTACTTTAAAAAAAGGGGGAATGTAGCTCAATTGTATATTATCGTTGAAGAAAAAAACAAAAAATATATTAATATATAGGTGCTAATTTTGAAAACAACATTTTTATATTTTGATTGTATCTATAATTTGAACTTCACATTTTAAAAGGCAGAGAATTTATTAAATAAAAATAAAATATTCGAAAAAAACAATATGGCTAGTTATAAATTCAATTCATTTTTTAAAAATTAAAATATGTATTATGCAATGTATTATATATTATATAATACTTAAAATAATAATTATAAATCTTTTTTTATCATGCAACATTCTCATAAATAAAATAATAATGGTTTATTGTCAACTAATATTTAGTGAGCATAATTACCACTAGTTTTGCAATTTATAAATTAGTATCAAACACATTATAAACAATTGTTTAAATTAGAATTTAATTTTTGAATTTGCTACTAAATACATGAAATATAACTTTGTTTGTTTCCACTAAATCCATTTTTTTAATTTCTGTTTTCAAATTTTCTACCAAACAGGTTGTTATAAGGATGAATTTTAATATTTAACCAATTTGTTAATCACATAAACTTTATGTCTTAATATATATATATTCTTTTTGCAAAGGCTCAGTATAATACTTTTAAAAACAAAATCAGTAATAATAAATTGGTATTATGAATGCTAGTGTAGAAATTCGAATTCCACACACCACCAATTGAAAAAAAAAAAATTGTTTATCTTTTAGTTTGGTCCAAAGTATATAGTGCGCCACATTTAATATTAAAAATAAAAAACTTTTAGAGTTGCTTTTTAATCTTAATTAATTAATAATCTCTAACTTTTTACGTTTCTTAATTAGTGGCTCTTATCAAAAGAACTCTTTGAAGCTGGCTTGATAAATGATAACCCATATCCTTATTCTTTCATTACCACACCCAAATTAAACAAAAACGTGAAAATTATTTCTTCAGAAATCTTTAATCATACAAAACAATCAAATTAGCCCATGTTTTTTTTTTTTTTTTTTTTTTGAAA
>QLSR01000191.1:1278436-1349226 GCA_031780015.1 Citrullus colocynthis
AAAAAAAAAAAAAAAAAAAAAAAATCTCCCTCCATTATTTTCCCTTCAAACACAAGCCCTAACCCTAAAAAAAAGAAAAAAAAAACAAAAAAAACAAAATTTGTCCTTTACCATTATGCTCCACTATTATTTTCCAAAAACAAGCTCTTAAAAAGACTTAGTGCATCATTGTGTCCAACTTGCATTACAACACGGGTTCTTTTTACATCATAGGTTCAAATCTCTCTCATTATTATGACCTTTACCAAACAAAAGAACCAATAAGATAAGGACCATATTTTTCCGAAAAGAATAATTAAGATTAAGATCCCCTTAACAAAGTTGCTTTTGTATAAAGGGAAAAGAAAAGAAGCCAATGATGAAAAGGCACATTTGTTGCACAAAAATGACCAAAATGAAAATTTGAGATTTGAAATTGAAAAGAATGGTGTTTCTCACATTACATACCAATTATTTGGTCACATGCTAAGTTTGTCCAAGTCCACAAAAGCTGCTAGAAGTTGGCTAAATTAACTAAAGCCAGTTTTTCATTAACAAATAAAGAATAGGTTTAATTTCACTGCCTTCCACTGCTCCATTATTTTTTCGGTACTTTGTGTGAATTGGTCTTAAATCCCTTCAGAAAAAAATGATATATCTTATAATTAAACCCAAGAAAGATGATCCAAATTTGTAAAGAATATATATATAGAAGTTGGGAAAGTGTGTGGTTTTTGTTTTGAGTTTCTTCAGTCTCTTTCAAAATAAGAGTTGGCGAAAGCAATGATTTTGCCCTCAAAGCTGACAGAGATATGGTGTTTGGGACAGTTATAGTTTCTCTCTTTTTGGTACAAAAGTTTTGGGCTAAGGATATAAATCAGAAAAATGGCAATTTTTTTTGTAGCCTCAACCTAACTTTAAACCAAACCCTTTTTTTTTTTTTTTTTTTTTTTTTTTTTTGGCAATTTTTAGCTATTTATTTTCTGTTGTGTGTTATTTTCCTATGTGCTCCTCTCACTTGCCTATAAAACATTTTTTTAATTAAAAAAAATTACAATTATAAACAAAGCTATTATAAATTTAGTCTTTGAATTTTGTAAGTTTGTGTCTCTTTGATATATAAACTTTTTTTTTAATACGATACCAGTGATAATCGAGATCGGTAGGTGCACCGAGACATCCTAACTAAGTTGACACATCTATAACACCCTCATCATACTCTAGAAATAGACAATGGATTCATCAAACGCAAAATCACAAAAGTTCGATTTGTACAAAGAGCTAGATAGTTCATCACAAAAGAGAGTAATAGATGCAGATATTAGAAGATAGCTCTTCGATATATAAACCTAAAAAAAAAATTAATAAATTTTTAAACTTTGATTTTGCGTTCTACCTAATATAGGTCTCTTTTTAATGTAATAGGGTTTTTTTTTTTCTTTTTTTGTTTATTGCTTTATTATATATGTGCATATATAAATGTGTATATAAATATATATTATAAAATGTAATTTGGCAATAAATAGAGAGGGCAATTATTATTATTATTTTTTTTACAACAATTATAAAGATGATGATTAAATATCCGACTTCAAAGGAAGGAAGGCATATCATTTTCTGGGTAACTAGGATCATTTTGGCACAATCATTCATTCTTGAACGAATTGACTTGTCTATAACATTTTGAAAAGTTACCACCATATCTCATAATTGGAAGGTTCTCCTCTAGTGTCTCATCATTTGTTGCATAGTAATGAAGGCAGTGGCATATCCAAAACTTCAAGTTAAAAGGGGCACGAATGTATTTACAAAGTTAAAAGTTTAGCCCATAAACTGATTTTTGTTTATATATATAGTTTCCAAACTTTAAAAATGTTTGATAGGTCCTTAAATTCTTTTTTGTGTTTAGTGGATTTCTAAAATATTAATTATGCATTCAATCGGTCTCTTACATATTTGAAATGTTAAAAATTAAATGTTATATTAGACATTAAATTTAAATTTGTGCTTAATAGGTATTGTTAGACATCTTTTTAAAACTAATCAATCAATTAACTACAAAATTTAAGGCTTAAGGTACAACTAGACACAACCTATTTTTTTTTTTAACTAAAACACAAACTATTTCTTTTGTCTTATATAACAGTTATTTTTTAATATTTATGAGATCTATTAGATATAAAATTGAAGTTTACAGATTTATAAGATATTTTAAGGGACTATGGTGAAATTGAAAGTGTGGGAATTTACTAGAAACGACGACTAAACTTGTATTTTAACCTTCATGTAAATGTAAGTAATCAATTTTTTAAAGTAATTTTATAAAGATAAAAAATATTTGTATATGTATATATGTATGTGTGAGAAAATTAAAATGGATTTAAGTTTTTTTTTTTTCTTTTTTTGATATTTTTCAAGTGTATTCAGATTACAATATTATATATGTTTTCTAAAATTAAAAATAAAAATAAAATGTAAATATTTGATGAAGGTTGAAAATGAAAATTAAAATGAAAAATGAGCTCAAAACTTGAACCCTCGACATAACCGATAGCTGAGCAAAAATATGTTTTTCTTCCACCACCAAAGCAAAGTCCAATTGTCATATCAAACCAGAAGCTATATTAATGCTTGGATATTTCATGAAAATTAATATACAAATATGTAAAACATCACAATTTGAAAGGAGGCATGTGCCCGCTAGCTCCTTTATAGATCCGCCCTTGAATGAAAACATGTCATTTACTGGGTAACTAAGATCATTTTGACAAAAGGGTAGTCATTCATTCTTGTAATTAGTAGATTTTTCACTAAATACTCACTTTTTGTATTTAGTGTTAATGCCTATTAATTAATTTAAAAGAATTAAAAATGTATATAAATAAATGAGAAATTATTATAAATATAAAAAATATCAAACTATTTACAAATATAGCAAAATTTTATTTTCTATCTATAATAGACTGCGATAGACCCAAATATATATCTATCTGTATCTAGTTGGTAAAGTGATTGATGTCTATCTGATTCTATCGTAATCTATCCTAGATAAAAAGTAAAATTTTACTATATTTGTAATTATTTTCAAACTGTTTGTTTGCCTATTTTTTTAAAACATTCCTAACTAAATCTTTTTTTATGACTTTATTATATAAATGTGCATATATTATAAAATATAACTTCGCCAATATAAGAGAAGAGTACTTCTCTTTTCTGCTTATTATTGTAGTGCAACAATTATATAACTGGAAATGGAAATCGAATTAATCTCAACTTCAAAAGAGTCAATGCAAGTCAATTACCATGATCATTTTAGCAACGGAGTAATCATTCATTCTTTAACTAATTACCATTCTTAATTATTAATTAGGGGATCAAGTTAATTAAGCAAATGTAATACCCATCAAATATTAGCTTTCGTAGGTTGTTGTCAATAAATGATCCCTCCATTAATTTTCATATCTTTTTATGTTGTACCACTCGAAGTTCTCAATGTTTGTTCCAAATCATGGAGAAACCAACATGTAATGAAAGTGCCCCCAAAATCCAAAATGGAAAAGGAAACTATACCACTTGATCATTAGAAAAGAACTAATATTTGCTCTTTTCAAATTTATAAAAATTAAAAAAAAAAAAATCAAAGTACAATTTCTTATAGAGAAAGTGAAAGATAACAAATTTCAATGCTAAGAAGGAATTTTCTTGGCCGCAAAGTTATATGAAGAATCAAATTCGATTATGAAAAGATGTATAGATTAGATCGAATGTTTTAATTGACATGATGTTTAATATATGAAATTTTTTGGCTCCTAAAACTAGTGAAGTTATGTACTCACAATAAATTAAAAAAATTAAAAAAAAAAAAAAATCTAAACTGTTCATAAATTCTATGCTAGAGTGTAGTAAAATCATAACAAATTATATGGATTTAAACACAATTCAATTAAATTATTTGATGCATTAACAATCTCCAAATATAGGTTGGTGAATTACTACATTTCATTAAATGATAATATATGGTTTTTTTTAGAAAAGATAATATTTTAGAAACAAATAAGAATAATTCACTATGATGAAGGTGCTAAGGTTATGTCAACTTAGGTAAAATGGCCCGGTGCACATGCTGATCCCTTCATAGTACTTTATTAAAAAAGAAAAAAAAATGTGATTATTATTATTAAAACCATGAAATTATTGAAATAATTAATCATTTATTATCCATACCAAGTATATTTACAAAAGTGTTAATATATTGAGCATGTATTCAAGCCATATCAGTTAAAATCAGCGTACATATTTAATAAGCTAATTTTAGGTGGCAAAATAACCTAACAAGTACCAAATGAATTTTTTTTAATCATAATGCAAAACTAGAATAGACACAATGAAACTTAATTCATAAATTAAAACAACATCTAGGTTTTTTTTTTCTGTCTTTTAAGTTGAAGAATTTAAATAGACATTTTGAAAACTTAAAAGATCAAAACATAGGATAAAATAGAATTTAAACTTCTTCAACCATCAATGGTTCAATTAATAGCCAAAGTTTAAAATGTTGATGACGACAAAAATGTCGACGTCACAATTTTATAGAAATGTTGATAGAAATATTGATAAAATGTACATATCGGTGGATATTTCTCGAATAATTGTAAAAACAAAAAAATTAAATTAAATTAAAATGAGTACATAAATATTCTACACTTTTTAAAACAAAATAAAATGTTTATTATTTATATTATATTATAGGGTTGTTTTCAAATATAACAAGATGAGTTAAAGCATTTACAAATATAACAAAAATTTACTTTCTATTAGCGATAGACCCATACACAGGCATCTGTCAATGTTTATCACGGATAGAAAGTAAACTTTTGTTATATTTGTAAACATTTTCAACAGTTTCATCATTTAAAACGATTTCCCTATATTATATTTACATTAGTGGAATTTTGAAGTTCATTTTTTTTCGTGTTTCATTGACTTTTCTACGATATTGTGAAAATGTTAATTCAGTCCATCTTGTACCGATGTCAAATTCATAAAATGTGAAAATATTGAGATGTCGAACAAAAATTAATACCATGTTAATAGCATCACACAAATATATTCCAAAAATAAAATTGATTAGCAACATATCCAACCTTCTTATAACATTCTTGAATTTAAAACTTCATTTAAGTATATCATGATACACTTCAAACTTAAAAAGGGAAAAACCAATTAATCCACATCTTTTTTTTAACCCTGGCTCAAACCATCAAGGTTTGAAATAATAATAATTATCTTATTCCATTGAACCATGTTTTAGACAATTAATTATACATATTTAATGGGTACTCAAATTAATTACAAATGCCATATACCATGTAAATGGTTGCATGTCAAATTATTCATCAACCATGGGAAAGATTTGTGCCAAGTCCAAGCCTCTGAAGTACTAGATTGTATATCAAAAGGGTTTTCAGAAATTTGAAAAGTGATTTCCCAATGATATAAAAGAAGTATAAAATAAGTTATATTTTTAGTCAATATACTTCTAACATCAATTTCAATTTGATTTCTATACTTACGGATACTTACAAATATGCCTCTCTATCATTAGTAAAAATTAACACAAAAATAAAAAAGAAAAAACCAACCTAGCAAACAAGTAATTATTTGTCATTGAGTTTCAAAATGAAGACAAAATTTCAGCAAAATCTATCAATTGCACTGCAAAATTTGTTGAATAAAAATAATTTCTTCAAATCTAACCTACTAAATCCTTGCATTAAAACAGAAATATGCCATCATAAAATCTGTATAACATACAAATAGTCATGGTAGCCCTAACATCAAATTTATTTAGTAAGCTTTAGTAGTTAAAGGATAGGTTAAACTGTGATTGAAACATCTAAAAAGTATAGTAGGGAACCGATGTGAAATAGTACTTAAACCTATAAAGAACTAAAAGTGTGATTTGACCTAAGTATTTCTCTATAAAAATGAATGATTTCATCTAAGATATATATATATATATATATATATGAATATGTTCCCAAGGCAGCATTTCTATAGATGATGAAGAACTCCAACCATCTTCACCAGATGCATTTTCTAAGCTTTCATAATGATCACTTTGAATTTAAAACAAACATAAGAGAAAATCAGAAAAATTAGAAGTTTAAAATAATATAAAAGAGAAGAAAAAGATGAATCTTAGCACGGATAGGCTAACTAAAGAAGTCCTATCGATAATCATTTTGTTTTTTATTTTATAAAATTATATGCTTATTTTCTCAAAAGAATTTTTGGTAAGTCTTTCATCTTACTTGAAAAAAAAAAAAAAAAAAAAAAAAAAAAATTTAAAAAAAAAAAAAAATAATTAAAAAAAAAAAAAAAAAAAAAAAAAAAAATTTAAAAAAAAAAAAAAATAATTAAAAAAAAAAAAAAAAAAAAAAAAAAAAATTTAAAAAAAAAAAAAAATAATTAAAAAAAAAAAAAAAAAAAAAAAAAAAAATTTAAAAAAAAAAAAAAATAATTAAAAAAAAAAAAAAAAAAAAAAAAAAAAATTTAAAAAAAAAAAAAAATAATTAAAAAAAAAAAAAAAAAAAAAAAAAAAAATTTAAAAAAAAAAAAAAATAATTAAAAAAAAAAAAAAAAAAAAAAAAAAAAATTTAAAAAAAAAAAAAAATAATTAAAAAAAAAAAAAAAAAAAAAAAAAAAAACTCATTTGAATTTGAATTGTAAACTAAATTGAAAGACAAAAGTCAATTGTTATAAAACCTACACTATTTCTTGGTTCTTAAAAATATCTTCAGTATGATGAATAAATATTAAAATTAAAAACTCTAAATGAAGTAATATTGTTTATATGCTTAATTATTAATTATTAAACGAAAATCCACTTTTTGTTTGAAACTTAATGACTTTGAAACAAAAAGACACCCCTAAAAGCCAAGTAGTTAGATTAGTAACTCAAAAAGTTCCATATGAATAATCTAAAATCTACTCAAACAAAACAATACCCTTTTGAAGAAGATGAAGAAGAAGAAGAAGAAAGCTACATAAATTAAATCCCAACCACATTCAATTAGAAAGAAGGTTAATTAATTTAGGCTAAAGCAAGCAATAAATTCCCTCCATAATGAACATAAAACTAAAGGAATTACTCCCAACTACAAACAGGCCATTATTATACACACATATATAATCAAATCCCAAATCAAATCCCAACTAGCAATTGCAAGAGAGAGAAGAGGGAAAAAATAATAATAATTGAAAAATGCATTGAATATTGCCTTCAATTCGCAATTAACGAAACATATATAACTTCATAGGGTTATAATGAAATAATGGATATAATCTCAAAAGTCCTAACAAATTTACACCAAGAAATTGAAGGGAAAAAACACCCAAAATGATGAATACATGATGCCATTGCATGCAAAATCAACAAGAGGAATCAAAAGATCAGCTTATTGAGAAAGAAGAAGAAAGATTTGGAAGGAAAAATAGAGAGAGAAATGAGAGAAGTTAAAGAAGAAACAAAAGGACTGAAAAAACTGCAGGGCATGCCCAAGGAAGTAGTGACAAGAACAACAAACTAATGAAGAGGGACAGTGTTTTTGTGTCATTAAAAGTCCAAATATGTCAGATAGCTTAAGCCTAGTAGCTGCCTCTCTAACAATTACATTAATCCTACAACTGTCAAATTCTGAAATTGGAACAACAAATTTAATTTTTTTTTTTTTTTTTTTTTTAAACAAGCCACCTATGATAGGCCTCTCTGGTGGGAAATGTAAAGAAGAAGAAAACAAAAGAGAGGAGATAGAGATATTGCAGTATAGCTAGAAGAATTTGCAAACAGAATAATGATCTCATAATCATGTAAAAAAGAAAAATGTGATTTGATTGAAAATTCTCATATGTTTTTCTTGCTTTGCATTGATTTGCTTTATTATACACAAAACAAAAAACAAAAAAGGGTCAAATTGGAATTGGATCAAATACATAATATATATGTATATAAAGAGAGAGAATTAACACATAAATTAACCAAAAGAAAAAGGAAAGGTTGGCTAAAATAAAATAAACCCCAAATAGATGAAAAAAAAAAAAAAGGTTTTTGCTTACTTGTAAATTGAAGAAGGCAATTGGAATTGAGTGGTAGTAGTAGTGGTTTTGGGGTTTGTAGATAATAATAAATCACAATCATCAGAAGAAGGTGATGAAATTGGACTCTCCATCTCCATGTTTACACCAAATAGCCTCAATCTTGATTTCTTCACTGGTATATCTTCTTCACTATTATTGTTATTATTATTATTTGTTGCTTTTAATTTATGATCTTCCATACAATTTCCTTGTAGAATCACCATTGAAGCACCCCCACCATTACTACAATACTCCTGCTGCATCTGATAATTATTATTCCCTTCCATTTCCAACTCAAATTCCTCTTCCCCTAATCTTGGAGTTGCCCTTCTTGATCTTCCTCCTAATTCTGTCCTCAAATACACCAACCCAGAAGTTGTTGTTTCAACACTCCCATATCCGTACGGACAACACATCCCATTCACATTATTGTTGTTGTTATTGTTGTTGTTTATTTGCGACAAGTGTGTGTGGTCCCGCGATGTTACGGCAGCTGGCTGATGGTGGTATCCGGCTGTTGTTGCGCCGAGTGGCTGCCAGACTAATGGCCCCCAAGTGGTAGCACCACCGCTAGGGACGACGATGCTCGGTCGGAGAGAGGTGGCGGTGGGATAGTGGTGGTGGTGATGATGGTGGATGGGGAGTTCAGGGCGGCGACGCCAGTCAATGTAAAGACGATCTCTTCCAATTTCACCAACCCCACGTTGAAATGAGACGATATCGCCGGCGTCGAGGCGTTTCTCCTTGACGAAGCGACTCCAGCCTTTGGTCATAACGTAGCTTTGGCTGCTGTTCCAGTAAGAGTAACGGAACCGCCATGATTTGCCGTTTCGATCTTCGAAGTTTAACAGTAAACCCTTGTCGTTTGTTGATGAATCTAAAGGGAAAAATCTCTCAGCGTGTTGCTTTGGAATAACAAGCCGATTTAATTTACCTACATCACTTGGAGTCACCACTTTGTCAAACATGTGTTCCCTTTCAACTTCTCCTCCTCCTCTTCCGCCGCCGCCGCCGCCGCTATTAGAACCACCGGCAGCTTCCTCCTCCGGCTCCGGCGGGTCCATCATGATCAAATCCAACCTATTTCTAGGTTCTAGATAGTGAGTTTGGAGTCTATTCACTCCAAAATTCATCCTTTAACAAAACCCAATTCGAAATTTTGAACTTTGGAGATCTAAAGAGTGATGAGTATGTTTAGGGTTGGAAGAAGAATAGAGAGAATAAAAAAAAAATGAAAAAAAAAAAAGAAAAAAGAAGGGAAAGAAGAAGAAGAAGATAGATGTTGATTTAATGAATAGAAAGAAAAGGGTGGAGTGCAATGTAATTTGACTAACAAAAGACTCCAAAAAACCACACACAAGAAGAAGAAATCATATCACTTAACACCACCGACGTTCAAGAAAAAAGAAAGGAAGAAAATGAAATGAAGCAAATAAGTAAGAAAAAAAATTTTTTTTTTTTAAAAAGTACTTCAAAATTAAGAAGTTGGTAATAGGATAGGTATCTAGGAAAGGGATTTTTTTTTTTTTTTAAAAAAAAAATACTTTGGCCCGCAGGTTTTAATTATAATTTTTATTTGGTCCATACATTTCAAAATGTTACACTCCTTAAGTTTTGAGTTTTGTTTCAATTTGATCCATAGATTTCAAGATTTACACTTTTCTGATTTTTCAAGTATGTTTAAACAAACTACTAAAAGAAAGAGAGATTAGTAGGTACACCAAAATATCTCAATTAGGTTGACATATTAATAATACTTTTATCATGTCCCAACCCAAAAATATTTGATTTTTTATTTAATGCATACTTTTAGTCATTGTCATTAATTTCTATTAATTAATTCAAAATAATTATGAATCAAAATTTTAAATTAAATAATTTTAATAGTAATGAAAAATAGTAAAATTACTTAATTAATTATAAGGGTTGTTTTCAAATATAGAAAAATGAATCAAAATATTTACAAATTACATAGCAAAATTTTATTGTCTATTTGCGACAGATCGAGAGAAACAGCGATGGACTACTATCTGTGTTTATTTGCATATATCTGTGTCATGATAGATACAGATAATAGTCTAACACGAGTTATCGCATGATATTTTACTATTATTTGTAAATATTTTTAGCAGTTTTGTCATTTAAAATAATTATCCTAATTATAATGCTTTTAATATTTCTAAATTAATTAATAGATATTAACACTAAAGACCAAAAGTGAGTATTTAGTGAAAAATCGAGGTTGCAAGTGTAAGGGTGTGTTTGATTTAACTTTCTAAGTGCTTAATTTTCAAAACAAGTCATTTTAGAACAAATTAAAGTATTTCGTACCCACTCAAAATAGCTTTTGAAACAATTTCATAGTGTATTTTAAACAAATTTTTATTAAAAGAGTTTAAACAATAATGACTTAAAAAAAAAAAAAGAAAAGAAATCTTTAGTCAATCCAAACAGACGCCAAATCTTAAAATCAAATGACCAAATTAAAACAAAATTCAAATTTCAAAAGTAAAAATATAAGATTTTGAAACCTAAGAGTTAAACTTAAAAACCAAACTCAAACTTAAGAATTAAATATGTAACATTTTTAAATGAAAATTAAACCTAAAATATAATATTAGAAAAAAAAAATTCTTTTGGGTATTGGTCCCTGATAAGGGTAGAGAAAGAGAGAGAGAGAATTGTGGGGTATTAGTTTAGGGACCCCATGTATTATCTGCTTAAGGGTCTCATGTGAGGCTGTCCTTGTCAACATCCTTAGTGGTACACACTCTCTCAATTTATATTCTTTTTTCTAATTATTTTTAGGCTTTGAGAGTTGAGAAGAAAAAGGGTAGCCCCACTTCTCTTCCTTTCTCACACTGCATGCCTTTTTTTTTTTTTTTTTTTTTTTTCCTTTGGAATTAAAAAATTTGGAGGCATAGTATGAAGAGTTAGCTACAAAAGCTACAAAGTTGAGTGTGGGTCAATTCTATACAATCCGGATTCATTAGAACTTTTATACATTTCCCCTTATTGAAATTACCCAAAGAAAAGAAGAGAAAAAAAGAAATGTTCATAATTATCCTTAATATTTAAAGTGCTCTATGAAACTCGAAGAAGGAATCTATGTCTTTATGTCTACAAAGCCTAAGCTCCTCTGGGAGGCCCTCCTTTAACCCCAATTCTCCTGCCAATCCAAGTACATACATATTCAACAATTAACTCACTCTCAAAATAAATATTTGTTTTAATATAACACATAAATTCAATGCAAACCTTTTATCGGTTCATTAATTATGGAATGAAAGATCAATTCAGTCGTCTTTTTAAAATAATAATTAGTGTCTTATCTCTACTTTCAATATAATCTTTTTGGTATTTTTAACCATGCTTGCATGCATGAATTTAATTAAACTCTATGATCCATATATTGTTAAATAATTTTGAAACAAATGTTTTTCATTTGTTTAAAGTGTAGCTTCTAANTCACTTTTCATTTTCATTCATTTTTATCCTAAATTTCCATATATATTGTAATTTTAATTCTCAATTTAATTTAGCTAATTCAACCATTAATTTTAACCCGAAATAACACAATGCAAAATTTTTCATAATTAAACTTGTTTATTTTAATAAAATAAAATTTTAATCGTACTTGGAGTGAGAATATATTAGATGATTTTCTCTTAAACAAGATACTGAAAGGGGAGAGGTGAGAACGTATTAGATGGTTGAAATTGCAATACTTTTCATAGTATAAGGTTAAAATTGTAATGTTAAAGCGAGCTTAGCTCAGCAATGATTGATATAACTTTTCATCATAGAAGTGGTAGATTCAAAAGGATATAGAAAACGTTCTAGCTACGTGTATCAACCTAGTAGATATTCTATACCTATTTGCTCTCTCTCTCTCTTTTCTAAATCATATTGGTTTAAAGTGAGTGTTTAAAAAAGAAAAAAAAAAATGTTAGGGTTGGAGTTGTGTGTGGACGGAAGTATGATGTTGGTTGCCGACCATTAGTTACTTGACCAATCCAAATCCTAAATTACTGCTTGCATTTGTAATGTTTGACTTTTTGACCTCTTCTTTTTAAAGGGGGAAAAAAGGGACCAATTTTCTTCGTGATTTAGCCACGTTTTAAATACTAACTGTTCTTGTGTGGAATTGATTACACATTAAATATTGGCCTTCTATTTTCCTCCTTTCCTCTCATTTTCCAGTCCTTTTTCTTTTAATCTTTTCGTTAAATTACTTTTTTTGGTCTCAAATATTTGTGTTTGCCTTTAAATTTGAACTCAAATGAGTTTTAAAAGCTCCAATTTTAATTTGTTAAATTTTCTAAAACGTTGTTACTGTGTAAAAGAGTTTTAAAATTTTGTTCTGTTGGCTAAAATTTTGACAATTTTCTTGCATGTGAGACATGTTTGAACTGCAATGAATTAGTGATTAAAAAAAACACATGTTAAATATAAACAAATTGTCAACATTTTAATAAACTTAAAACACTCTTCTAGCAGTAGCTTCAAACTTAGATCCATCATGACCTTATAAAAGCCTAAGTTAGGACATGATTATTTTTTCAAAATTATTCAAATTATGTTAGGTGTCTTCCAATGCATCTTGTCAGTGCACTTTGAACTAATTTTTTACGTCCTTGGACCCTTTCATGACTTTGGCCCTCTATTAGGTGTACCAATTGTTTTTCTTTTATGGAGATTAAAATTTGTACCAAGTGTAGTTCAAGATCTTGTACCACTACAAGAAGTTAGAATCCATCTCACCCGACCATGTCTCACACTGCTCGACGTTAAATTCATGGCATCCAAAAACATCGCATCTCTCGATAGATAAAACGGTTGTTAGAAGCTAGAGTCTATCTCGACGATTTTAATAATTAACTAACCATTAGATAGACCCTATGTCGACGAAAATTATTGACAATTTTGGGACATCTGCAAAGATTGTGCCCGCAGTTATTAGTGTCACAAATGGATCAATTTTTGTAGTTTGTGTTAGTGTATATATATATAAGTAATAGTAATAAGTATCAATTTTAGAAATAAAACCAAATGTATAGCAACATCTTTAAAAAATTGCAAATATAACAAATTAAAATCTATTCGTGATAGACTTCTATCACTAATAGACTCTTATGATCTATCACTGATAGACCATATCATTGGTGGTGGTCTATTAATGATAGAAGTCCATCACTAATAAATTTTGTTATATTTGTAAGTTTTTTTTAAATATTGTTATGCATGCTAATACTTTGAAACTAATTGTCATATTTACCATTGTCCCTTTTTTAATTTTCTTGTAGATGGAATATGAAAATTTGAATTTCGAATTACCAACTAACTATACTATGTTATATTATCTTTTTCAGATCCAAACTAAATGAAATACATAAATAATGCAAGCATAATTCATTAGGCCATAATGTGTTTATTTTATAATGTCTTTTTTTAATCTTTAGAAAGTTGATATATGCCACCAATAATGCAATCTCTCTTTTTCCATTCTCTCCTTGGATGAACTTTCTGAACTTCTTCTGTCACACAAGAAAGCTAATTAAACAAGTCATTTGTGGTCATATCATTGGTGCAACTCTTGATTCATTTGGTTGAAACGCATCAACATAATTTTTAAAAAGATCTTCCAAAGATCATCGACTTCTTTGGGAGGATACAATAATCACTTCGACAGCTTTTTGAAGTACTAAATTTGAGGCATTTTGTAATTGTGATACTCTTCTATTTTTCTCAATTATTGGAAGACTTTCCTCTAGCCTTTCATTTGATCTTATTAATTCTATTGTAATTACTTTTTTTATTTATTCATTAATGAAGCTATTATGATGTATGTTTTAAAAAAATGTTGATAACACAAGAATGATTTGTTTATCAAAATGGGTTGTTAAATGTTAAAATAATGGGTTTCTTCAGGAACTTGTTTTCAAACCAACTTTTCCTTTTACGTTGGAAACTATATTTTAAAACATGAATCTCGTTGACTCGAGTATATTTCAAGAGAGAAGCTTTTACTTTTATGTTGGAAACTATATTTTAAAACATGAAAATTGTTGATTCCAATAGGTTTCAAGAGAGAAGCTTTCCCTTTTATGTTGAAAACTATGTTTTAAAACATGAATGTTATTGATTTGAGTATATTTTAAGCAAGAAGCTTTTCCTTTTAGGGTGGAAACTATGTTTTAAAGCATGAATGTTGTTGATTCGAGTATATTTCAAGAGAGAGGGGTATCCATTATCATTTTAAAAGCTAGTGATTTGATTTTCTTACCTGCAAATGGTTAACTCAAAAATTCAATTTTGAATAAGAATGTAAATTGCATAATAAATAATAGGAAAAAAAAAAGTCAAGTTTGAGCTCTAAATTTGTCATGTTTGACCAATTTTAACTCTAAATTTTCAATTCATTTAATTATAACTCAAATATAGATTTTTTTTTTTAAAACAAGAAATACAATAATAAAGAAGGGATTAATAAGTGCACAAGAATATTTCAACTAGGTTGACACATTTGTAACATCTTCATCACACTGTAGAGCAATCATTCATAAAGCCATAAAGTACAAAAAAAAAGTTTGATTAAAGCCAAAAAAAAAATATACAAAGAAAATTATACAGAAAAGTATGTCAATTTAAAACGATAGAAGAGGCATCATAATTATAAAAAGATGAGTGCTTTGTACACCAAATAGACATCTTTTTTATAGTTGCAATTAATTAACACCACATACGTAATTTGAAATTGAGTTAAATATTTCAAATGAGTTCTGAATTTAACATTTTTTTTGTTTTTTTTTTTTACGGTCCAAAATATAAGACACATATATCAGATAATACTTGTATGTAAAAAAAAAAAAAAACAAAAATAAATAGGGAAGAAGAAAGATAAGAAAAGTTGATAGGACCACAAATGTTTGTGGAAAAAAAAAAAGAAAAAAACCACTTGAGAAAAATTTTGAAAATATAGCATGAATGATGTATCAAACATTGTTTGATAGCATTCCTATTTCTAATTTCCTATTTTCAGTTTTTAAGGTGCCGTTTAATAATTATTTAATTTTTAATTTTTAGTTTTTTAAAATTTAGTTTTATTTCTTCTTAACTTCTTATAATAATCTTTATGTTTGAACTGTTTGATAACATCCCTGCATAACTTCCTATTTGTTAATCATTTGATATATTTTTTTTTGTTAATTTTTTAAAATTAAGCTTTGTTTCATCATAATTTCTTATACTAATCTTTATATTTGGATTCTTAGTCGATTTTCAAAAATAAAAATATATTTTAATTTTTTTTAATTTATAAAATTTAAATTGATAGAAAGTAAATAACAAAGTAAGAAATTTAAAGGTGAAAAGGATGTTTATAGAATTAATTTTCAAAAATTAAAATCCAAACGATAACCAAATGGGGCCTAAATGTTTGATAACAACAAAAATAAATTTTGTTCTTTTTTATTCTAAACATAAATAAAAGTAATTATCTTTTTCATTTTTATTCTAAAATGTAAAATAAATAGACTTGTTTTCAAATATTGCAAAATGAGTCCAAATATTTACAAATATATAAAAATTTCACTATCTATCAGCGATAGACTTCCATATCACTTGACGATAAACTACGATAGACTTTTATTACTCAGTGATAAAAGTAGATAGACCAAAAAATTTTCTATATTTGTAAATAATTTGATATATTTTCATTTATAATAATTTTCTTAATAAATACCCAGAAGTAAATATAACCCAAAAAAAATCAAATTCAATTTTAGAAACTTATTTTCATGTAAAACTTTTAATTTAAATTTTAAAAAAATAGAAAATAAAAACTTTATTAAACAGAGCTTTAATAAATTCAACATTGTTGAAATGAACAATTTACCTGCTATAATTCTGGTACAATAATAAATCTCAAAATTAGAAGTTCGATTTTACCACCCACATATATATTATAACACGTAAATAAATAAATAAAAATAAACTCAACATTAGCATCAAAGTGACGTACTCAATGAGCATAGATTTAACCTGAGGACAAATTAATATCAATTTTTTATAATTAAATTTACAAGGAAAAAGGAAAGCACATTCCCCACATGTGACGGTGTTGTCCCCTTCAAAGTCTCTATCCCTCGAGCTTTCTAATTTGGATTTCTATGAGACTCTTCTTTCCTCTCTCAATATTTTTATTATTATTATTATTATTATTATTATTATTAATCTTTTTCCTTCTAAAGTATTGAAAATAATCTACAATCCTAGAACTAAATTTATGTCAACATATCAATCTCTTTATTTGTATTTTCATCTTTGCAAAAAAATTATATTAAATTAAATTAAATAATTCAACCACATGAGAGAATTGTCAATTTTGGTCCTAAATTTTGAATTTTATTTCATTCTCATTCATGGTATTTTTAATAAATCTGAAAATTAGTCTCCAGAGTTAATTTTTTAGACTATTTTTAAATATAACAAAATAAATCAAAATATTTACAAATATAGCAAAATATCATGTCATCACTAATAGACTACGATCATCTACTAGTAATAGACATTGATACATGTCTACTATCAGCTATTGTTGTCTATCACTAATAGACAATGAAATTTTGCTATATTTGTAAATATTTCTAGCAATTTATTCATTTAAAATAATTTTTTTAAATTTTTTTGTTGATTTTTTTTCAAAAAAAAATTTAATCTTTATTTGCGGTCTGTTTATAAATCTTGAAAACATATTTAACTTTTAAATAACTAAATTTAAGATTTATTTCAAATATAAGCGATAGACTATTATAGTCTAAATAAAAAATATTAGTTAAACATGCACGACCCAATACCATAATATATATATATATCAACATTAATATTCTTTTGATATTGTCATGAAACTAAAATTGCTCTGGATATTTTTGTCACATCAAATATTATATAAGTTAGATATACAATTTTTCATCTTTCCATCAATCATACGATTTTTCAAAATTAAAATTCAATACATATCCTCTCATTTTTTTTACACATATGTAGAGAAACGACACCTTGGACTTGGTTTCTGAGAAATTTGTCATACATTTTCTAATTTTTTTCCCTAACATTATAATAAAAAGATGTTTGATTGTTCATAGTATTTCCATTTCATTTATGAAACGTTAGTTGAAAATAATTGAGACAACAGAGATATTGTTGAGTGATTCCATATCCAACAAGTGTCTACTATCCACCATTGTACACCATTAAATTTGTTTGCTCAACAAAATAAATTAAAATGATATACAGTAGTTTAAGATGTTTATGTCAATCTCAAAATAAAGATAATTCAACTAGTATAAAATTTGTCCCATTAATTTCGAGACTAGAAGTACCTGCGTTTATTTCATATATATTTAAATTAATAAAAAATTTATTTTTGAAAAATTAAACAAATATAATTAAAAAAAATATTTAAATTAATAGAGGAATAACTTACCTTTTTAAATAATTTTAAATACTTTTTATTTATATTATATTCACATTTATAATATTGTTTTGTTTCTATCTAATGTATTTAATAAATATTTTGTTGTTCTATTTTATATTTCGTCATTTTGTTTATGATATAATAAAAATGTTTGATTCATTCTTTATGTAAATATTAATAGAAATAATAACCTAATCTAGTTTCAATTTGGGTAATATTTGGATGCAGTCTAGAATGCACTCATCTCCCTGCATTTTCTTTAATTATAAATATTGAAAAAATATATTTTTAGAAAAACAAAAATTTGTGGTGGCAACTTATGACTGCACAAAGAATGGATCCAAATTATTTTCTTACAATTTCTTATAAATTCGATTAAATTTTTTCCCTCTTGAAATGTCTTCAAAACTATTTAAAGTATATTTGACCGTAAAATTAGACACTGTCGAATGTCTATATATGCAATTTAATACTTTAAATTTTACTCCGTACTTTCAATATTAATTCTAATGTTTTGAAAGTTCTACTTTTCCGTTAAGATATGACGCTATTTTTAATATATATATATATATATATATATATATATATATATATATATATATATATATATATATATATATATACATATTCTTATTGTTAGCAGTGTCATTATTTTGAACTAATTAAATAAAATCACACTCCAAGAGTATAGTTATGTTGATGTATATTTGAAGTTGCAACTAAAAAAATAATTACAACAATTTCAAATTAGTTCAATGAGATAATAGTTAAAATTGAGAATTTGAATGTATGATAGTGACAACACAATTGATGGTAACTTTTGTTCTTTAAAATACATGAACAAAATTGACAGAATCATGAAAAAATATACGAGAAATTCAACGTTAGAAATATGATTTTTAATGCTTAAGAACTAATTCATAAAAAGACATTGGAGAGGAAAGAATCTACAAAATTTTGAAGAGTTCAATTATATAAGATTGACTATTGGGAAAAGCTGTTTGAAACATTAGACACTTCATCAAATGGTCTATTTTTCTTGGAAATTTCTGTGTTTATTCACTGTCAAAATAAGGTTTTTTTTTTTTTTTTCTTTCTTTCTTTCTTTCTTTTTTCCTTCTCTCTTTAGGGTTGAAAATTTTGTCGAAGTGTCCCTTGGAAATTTCTTCCTTTATTCACTGTTCAAACAAGGCAAGGTATTTTTAATTATGAAAAAAAAAAAAAAAACCCACACGTATACAAATTTGGAGAAATTAATAATTATTGGTAAAAGTTGCCTGATTATGCTTCTCTTTTATAAGTAGATCGTTCTTTTTTTTTTTTTTTTTAAGTCCAACAATTTATGAGTTGAACTCATAATTGTCTTTTTCTTTTTTTCTTTTCTTTGTCGATTTGCATTATGAGAGAGATTTAAACTTCAAACAAACTTTGTAGTTCATGAATATTAATATCTGCATATACCAATTCAACTATCAGGTTAAATGATTAACCCGTCTCTTTTTATTATTATTATTATTATTAATTTTTTTGTTTTTTAAAGATTTGGGCATTGTTAAGTAATGCTTTTTTTTTTATATATAATTTTTTCCTTATTCAAGATTATGACATATTTCTCTTTTGATTCATGTTTGATGTTTAAAAAAAATGTCATGGGCTAATAAAGTTCTATCTGATTCATATTTTTCTAAAATACGAGTATCTAATAGCCATAATAAGAATAATAAGAATAGTTCAACAATAATTAATTTAATTTTTTTATTATTTTTAAAAAATTAAAGCTTTTTTAAAAAAATATTTTTAGACTATATTATCCTTTTTATTTTTAGAAAATTTTATTGTCTATCGCGATTTACCGGAAATAGACGATAATATTTTATTATTATTTGTAAATATTTTCAACAGGTTTGTCAATTAAAATAGTTTCTAATAATAATAATTATTATTATTATTTTTAAATTAATGTCAAATTAATATCAATAACAACAAACTACACTAACACTCTTTCATTAGTTCAATAAGTTTTAGAAGTTAAAAAGTTTTGTAACTCTCACCATCTACCACTATAAAAATGACTCTTTTTTATTACCATTTTTCACTAACACCTAAACTTTTATCCTTTCTTTCATTTTTGTTCTCTCAATGCATTGTTCGCAAAGCAATTTTAATCTTCAAGGTTTCTCAAATATGATGATGGTAGATTCAAGTTGCAAAGGATGATTCATGATGTTGTATGTAATATCTTGGTTTCTAGACTTTTGAGATGTTATACAAGTCAATCTTATTTAAGAATATATGTGTATATAGCAAAGAGTCTTTTCTTCCTCATTTGTAATCAATGTATTATTTTATGTTAGGTTGAAAAAAGGAAAACTTATTAGTGATCTGTTACAAAATGTTCTTTATTGAGTCTTTGTACAATATTGTAATATTTAATCATCAATAATAATTTTATATGAATATGAGGTATGGAGCATTAAAATAATTAATTTTTTTTTATTAAAAAGCAAATATATCATTTATTTAATTCTATCTCATTTAATTTTTTTATTATAGAATTAAAATAATTCAATTGTTTGTAACGGACAAATTAGTGTGATAAATGTCTGATTACCATACCCCAAATTATTAATATTATCATTATTACTATATTAAACAGAACAACTATTCAAATTCTACCACTAACATATATACATCCAATACATTATAATCAAAACAAAACTTTCCCTAAATTTTCCTATAAAAAAACCTATTAATTCAACCAAGAAAAAGATTACATATGCAAGACAATGAGGATGAGCAATGCTATTTAGCTATTTAGCTATGAATATTAATTATTTTGGTCGTGTTAGGATATTATTTAGCTATTTATTAGAGAGTTGAAGCTTTTTGCCAATTTGATTTTGAAACTAGGTTTGAACATGTTTGGAATTCATTCAAAATTCTATATTTGCTAAATAAAATAACTTTATGAATATATAAGTAAGTATAATCATGTCTACTAGTATGAGGTCTTTTAATGGCTCTAAAAGCAAAATAATAAGAACTTAATTAATTATGCCTGAACTAGAAAATATTATACTCTCATGAAGATATTTGGAGGGGTAGTTGTCCCTAACAATTAGTAACATAGTCATGGTCTCAACTCAACCATATGGACGAGCTCCAGTGAAGAGGAGTTAGACGGATAGATAACTATTTGAGAAGAGGCTCGATAGAAATTTATTCAAAGAAAGAATTTATGGGAATGCAACCAAGGTTTGACGCTATCCATAATCTTTTTCTTATCAGAGTCTCTATCTGATCATTATGTGAAGTCTAATTGTTTAAATGCAATGCAATTGTCGAGAGTTGAGGAGGTTAATTTGACCATTATTGTACTATTCTTATCGAAGAGATTCATGAGATTGATGGGAGCTTGAATGTGAGGCAGTTTCGACATATTAGCCGATCAGATAATCATATGGCAGATCGGTTGTTGGTGTCATGGACCCTTAACACATGAAATGTTCTCAGTGTAGTGGAATGACTTCTCTACTCGGATCCGTCGGCTATTGCTCTTCAAGTTGTTGTTAGTCTCATTCATGTGATGTTTCAAAATGGAAAATAATTTTTTAAAAAAAAAAAAAATGAGGTTGAAAGTTGGAAAATTTCCCAGCAGCCAAGTATATTTCTATACAAAAAGAAAAAGTTAAAACAAATGGGAAGGTTATCCTTATTAAATTATTGCTCACAGAAAAAATAGTAACTGATTTATCGATATTTTCTTTCACACGCAAACTTATCTTTTAATTTGATTACAAATTTAATTTCGAAACATGGACAGAATAAGAAGACAAAATATTTATATATATATATTGAAACTCTTCTGACACCACTCTTATCCAAATGCTGAATATTTGTCCTCGGTACATCAAAAGGATAAGATTTATGTAAATAATGTTCATTAATTATCTTAAGTTTATTGGTTTTCGATAATAATATTGGGTTAAATTACTCATTTTAAAAGTTTTAGTTGGATTCTTAGGTTTTAGTTTAACTTTACAAATGGTCTTTAAATGATCATCTTTATCCACATGAAAACTAAAAATGCATACTCTTTAAAGGAAAAAAAAAAAAAAAAGAAACAATCATTTATACTTTAGTTCAACTGATTACACAATCAATCATGTTAAAAAAAAATGTTAGCGAACGCCACCCTATAGAAAAAACACATCCTGGTATGAACGGTAAAGGACATCAAATTATTATTAAATTGATAAATTTTAATTATTTTCAGTTTTATTCTTTATGACACATTAAGTAGAGATATTTTTGTGATTATTTTCATTTGGAGACTATCTAAAGCATTGTCATCAGGTTGTTTTGAATAGATTACGATGAATCAATTTTGGCATTTGTGTTTCTTCCCAGTTTAGCCAAGGGAGTTTTTTGAATGACTTGCATGCCAAAAACATTCAAATGGGATTGATAACCTTATCTTGTAGAGTGTTTGAATCTTGAGCTAAGGAACTTGTCCTTTTTCTCAAGAGCTTTGATCTTAAAGTAATTTATGTCTAACCAAATCCTTAGGGTTGAAATCATATTGATTTAGGGGTTTTAATGTTTTAAATTTAGAGGTTCTTATACCAAAATAATTTCTAATTTCAAGTTACTAGAGTTTTCACATCACATTGTCATATGTTATTCAATAGAACAGTGTTTACAAATTAATTCATCCCTTAATAGGTATAACCACCATTAAAATTTTAGCAACCATTTAAGAAACAAAAATGAAAGTATTTAAAACCATAAACACTAAATTGAAACTATTCGATTAATATGAGGTTCCATCTTAAAATCAATTGGCAAGAAAAGGAGTAGCTCATATATCTTATAAACATTGTAGGTAATTTCCTATATTTTTTCAATATGAAGTATTCAACTAAAACTAAACAAAGACGGTAAACACGATAACAGTAATTTAGGGTTAGAAAAGGAAAGATGAATGGAGATGATTAGGCACATTTAGGGTATAGGGCATAGAAGTAACATAAGAATGATGAATCAAGCAATGTGCAGAAGAAAGTAGAGGGAATAGGAGCATGCAATGTCCCTAGATAAAGGACCCCCTACCCCACGCCCTTTGCCCTTTGCCCTTTGCCCTTTGCCCTTTTACCCTTTGCCTAACACCCATCCCCATGCCACTTTCTTGTGCTTCCTACCCCTAATTTCTCTCTTTCTACCCTACATTCCTCTCTATAAGTAAAATTTGGGCATGGGCTCTATGAGTATAGACTTTGAATTAATTTTTCTCTTTTCATTTTTATGGGACACCCACCACTCTTAATTTTAGTTGAAGGATGGACCAAATATGTCAATGAGATACAAAAAATAACTCTATGGGGACACACAAGAAGAGTAGATTAGGAAATGTATGTTTGTCAAATTCCCTTTGTGTGTCTTCAATTTAAAGGGTTTAAATTTACTTCCCCTAACCCCTTTTTCCTCTTTCAAGAAAAAGTACTTTGGCTTAATTAGTACATTATAATTAAACGGCACACTTTTAATAAATAAATAAATAAATTGAATCCAAAAAAAAAAAAAAAAATTATTATTAGTACGCGGATGAAATCGTTCGTGTAACATTCTCTTCACTTCTCTTTCATTTTTCTTTCTCCTTTGTTTTACATGACCTAACACTTCTTTGTATTTTTTTTCTCTGTTTTTCCATATTTTCTTCAATACTCTTTAAATCTCCTTCTTCCATTCTCTAGTCTCTAAAACTGTCAAACAAATAAGAGGAATTCTTTCACTGAAAGAGTGAATTGTTTGTAGAAAGTTTGTATTTGAAGAGAAATTTCTTAAATCTCCTAATATAAGCAAAATAATCAACATATTAAATTATAAATTTAAGTGTATATGTGTGTATAAAACTCTATGGTTCAAACATATCAAATTGTTCAAACATGATGCAATAATTTGAATCATAATTGGAAGAAGGAAGAAAAAAGACAAACGGGTCAGATACGGGAACAAAAACTTTAATGATGGAGATTTTTTTCTCGACACTCTTTCTTCGTTCCTTGCAAAAAGAAACAGCGAACAACTTGATATATTATCTTTTCAAAAGTTATAGGTTCGATCGGGATAAGTCGACTCCCACTAAACTAAACAAAAAAAAAATTGTAATTAATAAGATAAAATTCAAAATATAGAATAAAAATGGACTAATGTTACCAAATTGAAGAGGAGAAGAATTAAACATAAATTTGGTTTTGAGTAAAAATGGGTAGGAGTTTTTGGTATATTTGGAAGAAGGAAAAGGACCACACGACCTTAATTAAATTTCTCTTTCATTGATCCATTTGGACCACTCCTACTATTACTATTACGACTACCCCTACACTTGGCGGCTATCTTGTCTTCTTCCAAGGACACACTACCCTAAAATAAACGTATCTCTAAAATAATCATAATGATAACAATTACTTTTCTTTTTCTTTCTTAATAATTTCTTCACAAATTTTATATTTAAGAAGTAAACCATCAAATATTTGTTCGTCTTCTAATCATCTCTTTTAGTTTTGTTGGATGGTTGGTTGATAGCAATTATCATCCATAGCACCTATCCATATAGATATTGATACGGAGGTTTTAATTTTATGGAATATATTAGTGTTAATAGATATTTTTGTAAGTTAAAAAATTTATCAAGTTTTCTTTTTACTCCAAACTGAGATATATATATATATATTATTAATATTTCTATTCATATTGCCTTAATTAAATAGATGTCAATTTTTATATTTTACGAGCATTTATAAAAGATATTAGATATATCATTTAGATATTTACTATTGACGTTGGACTCTTGGATTTAAGGATATATCAACGAGTATATAGTCATATCTATTGACATTTTACTTCTTTTGAGTGAGAAATATTGGATGCATCTTAGACTACATTTGTTTTTATGCAATCCACTCAATAGTCTAATCACAATTTGTCACCTAGTAAATTTTTTTTCTTGTCTAAAATCATTTTTAATTTTTTTAATGTAATTTGAAGGAGTTGTAGTGATTTAGTTTTTAAATTATAGTATATGATTTAAGGTGTGTTTGGAATATATTTTCCAATGTTAATTTAAAAAATAAATTATTTTGAAAGAAACATAAGTATTTGACAAATACTCAAAATGGATTTTAAATGTCATTAGTGTCTTCATTACTTAAGACTTGATTTTTGTAGTTTGTAAATACATTTGGTCCCTAAAAAATTTATTGATCTATATATGTAAGGACTTTCATTGAATCTTAAGTTGATAGGTTACAGTAAATCTAATTATCTATATATTTTAACAAAAATTAATTATCTAACACTTTATCTTACATTAAAAGGTTTCGAGTAAGATTTTGATAATCTTGTTTCTTTTTTTCAAAAACAAATTATATGGCATCGTTTGTTAATCATTTTGTTTTTTTTTTTTTTAAAAAAAATAGAGCATATTTTCTCTCCATTTCTTACACTGATTTGCGTCTCTCTTAAGTACAATAGTTGAATTCTTTGTCAAATTCCAAAAATAAAAGTAAGTTTTTAAAAGGCATTTTTTTTTTTTAAGTTTTTAAATTTTACCTTAAATTTTAAACTATAAGTAAAAGTAGATAATAAAAAAATAAATTTGAAAGTAAAATTAGTATCTATAAAAATAAAAAACTAAATGATTATAAGAAAGAGCCGTAATTTTCTTAAGTTAATGGAAAATAATGACATTAAATATAAACTTTGAATAATGTTTCTTCTTTTCTTTTCTCTTCTTTTCTTTTCGGAGTTCGACTGTCTTTAAAACTTTAAATTATAAACCTCTAAAGTGGTTGGTATTTCAACTCTACCAGCAACCTATTTCATGATTTTTAATGTCTATAATTATTATATCTTTTCTCTTTTCTTTTGGATTTTTTAAATATGGAATAATTTAATTAAATTCAAATAGAAATGGATACCAAATTTACTATTTTAACACGAGACTACAAGTGTGTTTGAAATTCCTTTTCAAGTATTTAATTTAAAAAATAAGTCATTTTGAAAGAAACTTGAGTCTTTGGCAACGGTTTATTCTTAAGTCTTTGTTATTCTGTCTCTTAATTATTTAATAAATAGACAACATTATTTCTAATATATATCTAATATATATGTTACATATTTGTATGTGTGAGGTGAATTTATATATAGGTTTGTTGAGACAAATATATTAGAGGATACATGTTACGGGCAGATGTAGACCATATGGTATGATCAGCTTTATAGAGTTTGTAAGCTATTCTATCAAAAAAAGAAAAAAAATGGCAAAACTCAAGTTAGAAAATCACACCACACGGCCCAATTAAGCATGAGAAGAAGGGAGTTTGGGCCAATGCCCAAAATGACCTGCTAGGCTTTGGCCTTGACCTTAGCCAAGGATGAGGTAGAGACCACCCTCCCCATTTGATAAATAGGACATGTTGCAACCTATTTGGGACTCAAGAAGAAGATAGCTTTGGTCAAAAGCCCAAATGATCTCTTCGATCTCGACCAAGGATGAGGTTGAGGTCAAACCTCCCCATTTGATGAACAAGGCATGCAAATGCATGCCCTTACCCGTTTGGCTCAAGAATTAACCTAATATAACTCAGAAATCCTTATATGGATGATCTAGGTCAAAATTTCAGTATAAATACATCATTATGACTCCATAAGAAGAAAGTTCATTCCCATCCCTAAAACTCTTGCTACAATGAAAAGCCTCTTGCTGACTTAAGAATCGAACGTGTTGTTGTAAGTACCACACCAGTGCCCAAATTCTTCTTCTTTTGCAGCTCACATCTTTCCAATTACAATTTTACTGTTATTGTCATGTGAAGGTCAAGTGTATATTTCCATCTAAATTTTGACATCAACAATACATATATATTAAATGAGTTGAGTACGATATTGAATATTTTCTATTCTTGGCTCAAGAAATACCGTACCTTAACATGATAATACTTGCATTCGTAATCATGTCATCCATATGTTAGGTTACTAAGGACAACACGATGATAGGAAGGACAAAAGAAAAGACAATTTTAAATAAAGTAAAGGACTAAGATATACATTTTGAGATCAGATGTACCAAAACCAAATTTAAACCTACTTTCAATATATCAAATTAAACTTATAACGTTTCACGTGGTGTTGCATAAAGTTTTAAAGTGATTTATACAAAAAGCTACGAAAAATAAGTATGAAATTAATAGAAAAAAATGAAAGAATTTTTTGTTTCTAATACAATTGGGGGTAAGGAGATTCAAACTACATACCTAGTAGTTACTACTTACCATCACACTCATATGACAATTGAGCTATGCTCGATTTGAAAAAAAAATTGCTAGAATTTTTAACTTATTTTTAATATATTGTAAAATGTGTGTATATGTATATTTATAATTTTACATGAGAGTTTAACTTAACTAATATAAAGTGTGTATGGTGCTGCATAAAGTTTTATAATGATAAATAAGAAAGAACTAAAAATGTAAGGATGAAATTAATGTGAAAATGAAGAGTTGAGAAATTTGGTGGCGGCTAGAGGCAGAGAGCTAAGCTTCAAGAGGATTTTTAAAAGACCAAAATTGTCCCCACAATGAATATTATTAACGTAAGTATTTGGAAATAAAAACTTTTAAAAAAAATTAATAATAATAATAATTCAATTTGCTGTGTGTGCTAACACGTGTTTCTTAATCTATATATTCACTTCACTTAGTCCAAATAATATACATTTTTACTGTTTATTCACAAAAATATAATCACATTCTTTTTTAACTACTAATGGAAAATAATGGTAACCAAACGTGTTCTATACTTAATAAAATTCTATATAGTCACAATTACCCCTGGACCAAATTAAACAAAACATATTATATACCACATTTGTAATATCAATATATATAATTGTATTAATGGATATGTGGCACAAACAATCAAAGTTTAAATTTATTATAGAAAGTTGTTTTTTAGTAATAAATTTGGCTCATACCATATAAAACCATTTTCTACTAAATTTTTTGTAGCTAAAAACTTTGTTCAAGCCAGATTCCAATAGAGAAATTTAATATGTATAATTAACTTGAATTTCATTGATTTTTATGTAGGTATATTACAATTTCTAATATAAATCCTCTAATTATTCTTTTAAAAAAAAAGTAAAATTTATCTTGAGGGTTTAACAGTTTGTTCTGGACATCGATTTGTCTTGACAGTTTTACAGTTTTTTTTCTTTAATATTGGTTTATCTCGAACTTCTGAGCTTGGTTCTCCAAGTTTGGGTTTTTGGAGTTAGAAGTCGTTGGATCCTTGAACTGTTTTTTTGGTTTTGAAAATTCTCAAGATGACTTTGAAGTCTTGTTTCTTTTGCTTTTCTCGGGGGTAATGTGGGGATGGGCTTTGATATCCCTTGGACCTAATCAATTAGATTTGGGCTTTTGGTTGGTCTTGGATAATGTCAATTAGATTTGGGCTCAGTTGGTCTTGGGCTCAATTAATCGAATTTATGCTTGATTGGCCTTTGGGCCAAATTACTTAATAAGCTTGTTTTTTTTCGGCTCATTTGAACTTGGAGCCCAAATATCATATTATTACTTATTTTGACCAAATTAAACTTATTTGATCAAATGGCCATGATAAAGATACGTGGCATTGTTTAGGTTTTACCACTTATTTTCTTCAATTTTGATTTGAACCACATGTTAATTTATAATTACTTCTAAATTTAATAATTCTTAATTTTGTTATTAATTTGAAAATTCCGTAAATTTCTACAACAAAGTTATTTCAAGTGACAAAGTGATAGGATCTCCTTAAATTAGATGTTTGATTTGTTATAGTAAAATAATATAGGAAAATTTTTTAAATGACAAAACTGTAAATATATATATACTAGCAAAATATCACAGTCTATCTACGATAGATCACATAGATTATTATCCATATCTATCAGTAAAATTTTGCTATATTTGTAAAAAAAAAATTTTTATATCTTTTTTATATATTTAAAAACATCCATAATAATATAAGTATATAAATAAACATTTTCTTTCATTAAAATAACATTTCATCACCTTCTATAATGATGTAGCCCAAGCTAAGGTAGTTGGGAGAGAGTGTTTTATTGTCATTTGGACCTCATTTTAAATTTTTCTAAAGATTGTCAATCTTTTATGTCCCATTTTTTTCATTTGATAATAATTTCTAATAAATTTACCCATATTTAAGATTCAAATTTATTTACACTATCGGATTGAATGATCTTTTGTATTTAAATGACCATGTGTGTTAGTGGCTTCTAACAATAGACAGTATAATTATGAAGTTTTATCAAATTATAGAAACTAAATTTTAACATGATAATAACTAAGGGCTAATTACCATTTGTTTCAAATTAAAACAAATTCAAGGAAGTGAATGATGGATGAAATTAACTACATAAATGATAATAATAATGATGAGAATAATGATTAGGTGTAGCTTAGTTTGTACCCTAACTCTATGCTCTCCTTCCTTTACACATAAAGAAAAAGAATTTAAAACATTTTTTTCAAAAGATAAAAAATTGTCACATGAAAATTTTTTATTTGAGAGTTGTTAGATTGCACAAAGATAAGTGTAGCTCAGACAACACCCGATTATTTTTCTAATGATAATGTTGAATCCAACAAAACACACATCTTTTTCTACATCAAATTTCACACACTACTCTCTCCCTTTACATAATATATTATATGCTTTTATTTTGTACAACACAATCCATTATTCTTGTTCTTATAAATTATTGATTTCTCCAAACACAAAACCATTTAGAACTACATAACACACACATCTCCAATACCCCCTTCTTCTAACCCACCTAAAACCACCGGCCACGCATATATTCCCACGGCGGCCGAAGCATTCAACCATCCACTTCCTCCGCCGGAATCCACCTCTGCCACCGCATCAACTTGGTACTCCGGTGGCTGGTGGACGCCACCTTGAATAATAGTTTCATTGTGATTGATGTTGTTGTTTGTGTTTACATTATCTGCGGTTGAGCAGCAAGTTGTTTGCGCCACCGCCTGCAGCACCCGCCGCCCCTTGCCATCGAATAGCTTCGCCTTTAGGGCCCCTAGGAGCCCCTCTTCTTCGATGCAACCCTCTTCGAATGAGAAAGGTGGTTCAATTGGTTGGTTAGCATCGCCTGCATCTATTACATTAAATATCCATCCACATGTTTACATTTTCATTTATATATCTATATACAAAGTTTTTAATTACGTAAAATGAAATTCAAAAACTTGGGAAAAGTGTTTTTTTTTTTTTTTTTAAACTTTTTTATACTTGAGTCAATTTGTTATTTTACTATAAATAAATTTTAAAAAAAAATTAAGTGTTGTGTAGCTAATTAAAAATTGTCATGTGACAAAGATTTTCCTTACAGAAAATTAATATGTAAAAAAATTATGAGATTAGGTGGAGCTACCTAAGCTGCCTCTAGTCATTGTTCTTAAAAAAAATGATAAATATATCCAATAGTAACTAATAGGACAATAAACTTATAAAGAAAATGTTGTTTTTCCAACAAAATGAGTCAAACTATTTACAAATATAAAAAATTTAATACTATTACAAACCGTGAAACTTTTATAAATGGAAAAAATATGATACTATTTACAAATCGTGAAATTTTTCTATAATTATAATTATATTGGCTGATTTTACTATATTTGAAAATAACCATTGTGATCATCGATGAAAATACCTATTAAACATTTTCATAAAATAAATACCTACAAATTTTTTATTTATTCGATTATCGATGTTTAAATCCTTACTTGGAACAGAGTCATACGAGCCTGAAGGCAAGTAGTCAAAGTTAGTGCGAGCGTTGGAGCCACGGAGTGCCCGAGCTGCATCATCGTAAGCCCGAGCGGCCTCCTCAGCGGTGTCGAAAGTCCCGAGCCATAGTCTGACCTTTTGGAGGGAGTCCTTGATCTCAGAGACCCATCTGCCTGAGGGCCTCTGGCGAACTCCTACATAACGATGGTGGCCTCTTGATGAAGCCTTCTTTCTGCAGCTCCCCATGGCCATGTGAGGCTTCAAATATGGAGCTTTTATAGTTGAAAGTGAATGGAATAAGGACATAAAAAATGGTGGTGAGAGCCACAATTTGAAAAAGGTTAAGTTGCAGGCGTGGTTCTTGTTTGTATCGATCAATGTGTTCTTTTAATTCCTAATTTCAATTGTGTACGATAAGCCCAAGTAAGAGGGGATAAGTTATATGAATTTTTTAGGTTAAATAATTATGAATTTTTTAATATGGTTTCGACTTAATTCAACTTAGTCTTCATTTTTCATTTATTAACCAACGAAACGAATTGAATCAAAATGAGAACGTTATTCTTTTGATGCTGTTTAGGAGTAGTTAAGAATCAAAATAAAAAAAATCGTTATGTTGTTTAATTAAAACGTCATTAATTAAAGAGAATATGTTTATGTTTTGGATGATTTTTAGACCCATTTCTTATCTCTCTTAACAAAAAGAATCAACCATGTCTTTCAAGGTGATATTATTGGAGCAACTTTTTGGTTAATATGGATTGAGCACAACAATAAAAGCATCGAGGTTGTTGTTGTCAAGGATCATCCAATGCTTTTACTATTTTCCTCAATTGGAAGACTTTCTTATTGTCTTCTCCCCTCCATAAATTCTTATATCTATCGAGGAAGCCTATGAAATATCTCTCTAATATATATATATAGAAAATTTTAAAATAGAACAAATAATTACTATAAAGTTTATGTTATATAGTTTATATTATTTTATTTAATAACAACAAATTTTATTTGATGTTTGTTACGAAATCAAAAAATAAAGAATACATAAAACGTAAAATAGAGGAAAATCAAATACGCAGATTTACGTGGTTTACTAACAATGTGTTAGCTACATCCACAAAGTAGAGTGATAATAATTTTATTAGAGAGAATGTTACAAAATATATAATAGTTGAGCCTCTAAAATTAAAGAGTTTATATTGTGCATTTCTCTAAACTTTTAAGGTTATATCATAAATAACCATATGTAATTAAATATATCAAATATGAATTCTACATGTTTTTATAGCATTCCAACCATGATAATAACATTATAAAAATGTATTGAAAATAATAAATATACTAAGAATGAATTTGATGGTCGTACGTTGTTGAAGGGTCAATTTTTGTAGTGATATTTTATTAGACTGCAGAACATTGAATATAATTCCAAATTTCGAGCGAAGCAATATAAACTCCAATGTGTCTTTTCTCTATTCTTACCTTGTCTCCCTCAATTGCTTATTTTATTTGTGTATTACTCTATTCTGTGGAACAAGAAGTTTAGGCTCAATTTGAAATAGACTCAATTGTGTGTAACAAAGAATTTGAGACTTTCAAAATTAGAGAAGCCAATTGAAACTGAATTTGAATCATAGGTAGGGGTCACTATTTTAATTTAACCAAGGTTTTATTATATTGAATTTTGATTTTTCATGGTTCATAGAATTGGGCTTTAAATGGCCCAAAGAAGGCATTGGCCCAATAGCTTGTAATGGGCCGTCAATTGATTTGGGAGATGGATTAAGGCCGATGGATTCTAGAAGGGGGATCTAACCCCATCGCAACCGTTGATCCCTTTGTCAAATCCTGAATTTTCCTTTTTTCTTTTTTTTTTTTTTTTTCCTTCTTTGGCAAAATTACTTTTTTTATCCTAGATTTCGTGTATGATTTTAAAATGTTACATTTTTACTCTTCAATGTTGACTTTAATTTTCATATGTATTTAGGATTCAAATTATTACATTTTTACCCTTTAGTATTGAATTGCATTT
Organism: Citrullus colocynthis; assembly: GCA_031780015.1. NCBI lineage: Eukaryota > Viridiplantae > Streptophyta > Magnoliopsida > Cucurbitales > Cucurbitaceae > Citrullus > Citrullus colocynthis. The sequence goes on from QLSR01000191.1 coordinate 1,310,932, forward strand.
GGTTGGTGAGTTTCATTATTTTACATTACTAGGCTAAGTTTTCACTAACATTCACTTAATGTCTTAACTTTTGGTTAATTAATTTAAAGTAGTTATGACGTAAAAGGTTTATTAATTTTCATAATGTTGACTTGGTAAAAACTAATTTAATTATAAATAACACTAAAAATTGAAAGTGCCTATTTAGTCTTTTTTAAAATAATAATAATAAGGGTAAAAGTGTAACATTTCAAAATCTATAAACTAAATAAAAACTTTGAAATGTATAAGCAAAAAATGGAAACTAAACCCAAAACCGGAAAATCATTAAAAAAGAAAAAAGTGTACTTTTTTCTTTTTTTGGGGTTAAAAGTACAATTTCACTCTTTGTACTTTGAATTTTATTTCATTTTAATTAGTGCATTTATTTTTAATTGTCTAAACTTAGTCCATAAATTTACTTTTTTTGGGAGTTAAAGTACCATTTTACTCTCTCTCTTTTTTTTTTTTTTTAGCTAAGCTCATCTTAACAATAAATCTTTATTTTAGATTTTTCTTCCTGAAAATTAGATACCTTGTTCAATAAACATTAAAATAAATAAAAGTTAAATTATAAGTGTAATGAATGAATTTAAGGTTGTGTTAAATGGTAAATATACTTCGAGAAAGGAAATCCTATTTAGACCTCTAAATTTCCATGTATCTAATGAATAACGAACAATTTTTTTTGAATTCATGAATCTATTGAACATAAAACAAGAACATACTTGCATTGATGCTACCGAAATACTTTATAATAAATTCTCATGATATAATTAAAGATCTTTTATATGATATTACACCAAAAATAAAATGATATAACATATAAATAACATGCTTTGAAAGATAAATAGGTAAGCTGTTGAGAAATAATTGAATTTAAAACAAAGTAGAAAAACTAATACGAGAACCGAAACTATAGAACTGGGAAACATCCTCGTAACTTGTCTTCTGCTTCGTTGATAATACTCAAAAATAATATAGGAAGAAACGAAGGGCCTAGTGGCAATTGTTTCAAGAAGTTGTCAAAGAAATTTGGAGAGACTTCAATTTGGCTAAATGAAAATTCAATTCTAAACTAAACTGAATATCTAATTTCGTGGACGATACCTTATTTATAGATATTAATTTCCTTTTCTTTTTCATTTTCCTTTTCCTTTTCCTTTTTCTTTTCCAATTTATAAATATATTAAAGAATTATACTCATATTCCTACTCAAATTTTGTATTCCTTTTCCTTCTACGTTTAATATGTTTTTCCTATCCTTTTATTTTCAAAATAAATTAAACTTATTTGATTGAAAATTCAATTAAATACTTGAATGTAAACCTTAAACAAATTATTTAGATTTAATCAAAATATACTTAACTGATTAAAGAAATTTCAAGCGATATTACAGAAAGAAAGAAGGCAAATCATATGACTGCAACTGAACCACATGAGAATGAAAATGTCTTTGTTAATATTGAGATGCATAATACATCTAAAAAAGAGTATTTGGGGCAAGAAGTGAAGTTGTTCAATCGTGAAGCCTATTTTATTGTAAAAAATGTTGGGTTTAATGATAAGACCATGCAAACTAGAAATACCTTTTCTTTGATAAAGGAAGAGATTACCCGATCTATTTCAGGAGTTAATAGTCATGGAATTGATGTTTTTTCAGTCATGGATCCACAAACTCTTTAGGCTAAACAAGTAGTGGAGTTAACGACTCTACTTCCCTAACTCCTACTCCTCGAGCTAAATATATCAAAGGATTATACTACAGAAACAAGAATGTGAAGCCTTATTTGATGTACAAATGAAAGAAGTAGAAATAAGATGTTGGTGTTCCTCTTTTATCTATGACTAGTCTTATCACCTTTTCTCTCCCTCTGAAGATCATTTTAGGGAGCCTTCGATATCTATAACAAATCGGTACTTGACATCATTCTTTGTTACCCTTTCGATAGCTTCATTAGAGTACTGAATTGGAATGACTTCTATGTTTGGATAGATTCCATGAGTAGCACAGAAATCGATCATTTCTTGGGTCACTTTGGTGCCACCAGTCATGCTACCAGAAATGGTTCTCATACCTGCCAGAAAGTCAATTTGTTCAAATTATCAAGAGCTTGTTTTGGAATGACTTTAAGTTTTTTAGTGCCCAAGAAAAAAATTAAGCACCTAAAAATTATTCCAAACAACACGCCTCAACTCTACAGTTTATAGCAAGAATATGCACATATTATATTTTGTAAAAGTCAGTTGCCTCAAACATACCCAAAATAAGGCTAGCAGGACTAAACTTGACTTGAGAAGGAAACCCCACCAGAACCATAACGCCACCAATCTTCAATGTAGACATGTATGGATCAAATGGGTGATCACCAGATGCAGCATCGATAATAAAGTCGAGGGACTTGGACAAGGCCTGTTAAGAGTAATACGTGAAGTAATGAGAATTAAATTGACAGATAAGAGGATGATTCAGATACATGTATGAAAATGAGATGCACAAGAGAAAACTAACTATATATAACCTTCATTTGCTCGTTGTCAGATGAGAGAACAAATTTGTCTGCTCCAAGAACGCTCAGGGCTTCTTCTTTCTTGGATATGCTAGTGCTAAAAACTGTCACATTCAGTCCAAAAGCCTTCCCAAACTTCACTGCTAAGTGGCCGAGACCACCAAGCCCAATCACACCAAGAGATTTACCAGGTTGATTCATATTATGCCGAATCATGGGAGAATAAACAGTAATGCCAGCACAAAGCAAAGGAGCAGCTGAAGCTAATGGATAATTGTCAGGTATTTTGTAGCAGTATCTGTAAACCAATGACCAGAAAGTAAATGTGAATCTGCACAAACTTGCCATTCGCTGAATATGATAAGAAGCTATTTTGTAAAGTATAAGACGGTACGTGTACATTCAGCTTCACATAATGAAGGTTAGACTTGAATACAAATAAAAGACAATGGAATAAATTGATATCAAATAATAAACGAGAATAGGTTGGAAGTGAGAACTAGCCTCTCATGAACAACTATGTAGTTCGAGTATCCTCCCTTTGTAATTGTACCGTCAAAATCAATTGAATTAAAAGTATGAGTGCATCCACTTGTGCAACTAACTTCTTGACAATCTTCACAGTACTCGCATTGTCTGCAAGAATTCACGTAAGTTCCTACCCCGACATGATCTCCAACTTTAATTCGTTGAACATTTGAGCCAACATTTTTCACAATTCCTGCAATCTCATGTCTGTTGAACAATTAGTGACAAACACTTCAAAAGTTTCAAAAAGGGGACTTGACATATCATAAGAAAGAGTATCGTACCCAGGCACCAAAGGATATTTTGAATCTCCTAATTTATTTCTTGTCCATATTACATCTGCATAACAAATTCCGCAGTGTGTTATTGTAATTGAAACATCATCATCTCTAGGAGCCCTGACAAGGTTAAAAGTATGGTTAAGGATGAAATCAAGATATATCCGAAATATCAATAAGGAGAACTATTCATCGGAGTCTTTTAAATTCATGACATCATAGCGGTAAGTGATTCAAATCATTAAAAAAAATGCTGAATTTTTTGTTAGATCACCACCTAACCAGTAAACGCTCGAGAGTCTAGGACAACACAGAAAATTCAAGAACACTCAATAAAAGTATGTTGTAATATGATAAGAAGAGTAACAAGATAACCTAACGTTTCAAGAGGGCTAGTTTTTCCAAAGTTTCCCAAATGAATTCCACAAAATTCTTGACACCTTACTCTCAACTCACTCCCTCTATTTATAACTCAAAAGCCCTAACAAACTTACTAGCTATTTGCTAATATGCCCCTTACTAATAACCATACTAATAATCCTAATATAACCATACAATTTTCACATGGGTATACACGTCTTACTACAAATTTGTGTGCAATGGCTGCTCATGGGGCCAATACAGTCCACCAACAAAGCAGTTGCTCACAAGCGCAATGTAAACACAAAGGGAGCACCAATTAACATAAATCTCCTGGTGCTCAATAAAACATAATTTTATTGAGCGATCGAAATTTACAAAACGGAAGGGAACCTTCCAAGTTCCAACCACCCAGAGAGGGATAGAAGATTTTCTCACCTAGATATGAGGTTTGTGAAAATACAATCCTCAGAGAATTTAAGCATTTCCACCAACTAAATGCTGTAAAGAGCATCAAGCCTAAGTATTATTGTTTCCCTTTGACATTGAAAAGGCCGTTCTTTTGTTCCTTCCAGAGAACTGCAGTATTCTCTGACCACAGAGAGCTAAATTACTTTCTTTTGGGGCTTGAAAGGATGTCCCCTTAGTAAGTAGGAAAGAAAGTCGTGAATGATGATGATGGGCATCACTGCATACCAGCCGAAGGCTTTCAAAATGAACCATTCAAAGCGTCCAGCAAAGGGACATGTAATGAAGAGGTGGCTTTGAGATTTAGAGGCTTTCATAAACATGGTACAGCAGTTAGGAGATAGAGCCCGATGAGGCAGCTACCTTCTGAGCCTAATGTATCAGAGTTATTCACCTATTTATAGACCTAAACAAAGGACCCAATATATGATTATGAATTAATGCACCCCCAATGCGCAGCTTTTTGCAGCTAAGATGAATCCCTTAATAGATAACATTGAAACAATGAATTGAAATTAATGACCAACAGGCAACAACTTAATTAGCATTTCTAATCCAATGTTATGTGCAGGGCTGAGGCACACAAAGTAGGCGGATTGAGCAACGTGGGTATGGTGTGTGGGCGAGCTGGGCAGCATGCAAGGCAATGAAATGTGCATAGATGTTAGGAATTGCCGGGAAAGCATGCAATATGAGCACCATAGTGCGCTGAGGCATGCAATAAACATGGTTTGGCCATATGATGGGTAAATAATGGAGAGAGAATATTCCATGAAAAGGTTAATCCATAGGTATCCAACTGAAATTTCCACTATAATGTAATCAACATTTTTGTTGAGTTGAATGTATGAGAAAGAAATTGAAAAAATACATCAAATTTATATCTAGCAGTTATTAGAGGCATAGAGACTCGTTCAATTATTATTATGAGATAGTTATCTTGAGTGGCCTCATTCAATAATTTTTACTGACCAATTCTTGGGATTATTAGTGGAGAAAAATAGCTTATACATGCATCAAACAAACCTTCAAAAGATTAGTCAGATATATGTTTCTTAATTCATCATCTATATTCCCCTTCTCTTGGGGACCGAAATTCATCTTTTCCGAGGAGTGGACATGAAACTTCTCGGGAAGGCTTATTTTTTTAATCAAGTGGATTTGTCTAAAACAGCACAAGTGAGGAAGACTTCCAATGGTAACTTCGATTTTCCACAATTTACAAATGAGCTTTGTGACACTTACGAAATAGCATGGTATATAAGTGACACTTCGCAACGAAAGTCTCACATTAGTTCTATGGTATGTAAGGACAACTATCTCTAATGGCATAAAACTTTTTAAGTAAAACAAAAAAGAAAGTCATAAAGATTATACTCAAAATGGACAATATCATACCATTGAGGAGATATGTTGGAGAGTTCATTGTCCCTAAGAGTGTTGAAATCCCACCTTATAATATTCTTACAATGCAGCGGTTACTTCTCTTATTTCTAATTAAATTTTGAGATGGAATTTTATATTTATCTAATAAAGTATCATAGTCCATGATCTACATAGGTATTCAATCCAAAAAAAAAAAAAAAAAGTATTCAATCCAAGGATGATGAACCCAAAGGAATATCATCAAATAGGGCAAATTGAGGATCACACTTGGAATAATAGAGAGATGATATGAACTGCCCAAGGCATCAAATTAATTATTTATGTTTTATTTAATAATTTTGATGTAATTTTATTATTTTTCGTTTCTATCCTTTCTAAAACATATTAGGTAGGTGTAATTTTATCTTTTTATTATGATACATTAGGATTTTGTATCTAGAGACTATTTAAAGTCTTGTTGTTAGGCTGTTCGATCAGTAAGTTTTAGGATGAATTGAATTTGGCCTTTGTGCTTTTTCTTTCAAGATTAGCCAGGAGAGCTTCTTAAATTTGCAATTCATATTGAGTTGCATGCAAAGAACATTCAAGTGGGATTGTTTGTCTCAAGATATTCGATCTTAAGGCAATCCGTGTCTAACACAATCCTTAGGGTTGAAATCGAGTTGATTTGGAGGTTTTAGTGATTGAGAATTAGAGATTCTCATCCTAAAAAGGTTTCTAATTCCAATTCGCTGGGGTTTTCATATCAAGAGATCTCACAATTTTTATAAAATAATGGTTTCTTCTCTTATTGACAATTGATTTTGAGATAGCATGTGATGTTTATCTAACATTTTCATCAGTCAGGGAAACATTAAGTACAGTTGATTGGTTCATTCTCATAAATAAAAACTATACATAGTTTGGTTTAATATCAAGAACACTGACTAACAACAAACAACTAATTCGCATTTTATTTGTCGGTGCAAAATGTCAGCAAAGCAGAACAACAGGTTCAGTAAAAGGAAGAACACGATCAATAAAAGAAGAAAAACCAAAAGGAATTTCAGTTACTACCACATTGCAATAAAGGATTAGGAGGAAATTGCATACCTACGAGTGAATTTGTAAGGAGATAAAAAGCCAGAGGAGTCTGTCGCGGCCCAACCGAGACAGTCTTCACCGGAATTCTGAGAGCTCATCGTTCGCCACAAACAAGAAGAAAGTGAAGGATGAATTTGATTTTCACAGCAACGCAATGGCCTGAGAAATGAAAGAAACGGGATACAGGATTGAAGATGGAAAGAAAGGAAGAGGACGATGGAGCGTGGAGCTCATTACCTTCATGAACGTATCTGTGGGGTCCTTTACCGGACACGTTAGTTTTTATAGCGTAACCTAACTTTTTAACGCAGCAAATTTTTTTAGTCCAGACACGTGATCCAACCACAAAACGCCATGTGTCGAGATTGATTTTTGACCTTTTAGGTGTATTCCTTTGTTTTTTTGTGGCTTTACATCTTTGTCTAAGCTTTTATCTTTGGGATTAGTAATCCCAAAAAGTATTATTTTTCACAATTTAGTGATTTTTTTGGGTATTCGTTATAATAGCTTTTTTTAGATCCACACAGTAAAAATTTAGCTTCTTTTCATTCCGATATTCAAACTCTTTATTTTTTTTTTTTTTTTTAAATCTCAACTAAGATAATCATCTATGAAATCTTTTCCAAATCTTATTAATCACCTATTATTTGTAAAATACATGTCGAATTACACCATTTAGTAAATTTTATCTTTTTGATTTATTGAATATATACCATTGACTTAGAAAAATTATTATAAATAAAAAAAAATATCAAACTATTTACAAACAATGCAGTATTTCTATTGTAATAGAAATAATTTCACAATTTAGTCTAAATTTAAGAAAGTTCTTTAATTTATTGTAATATATGTCTAAATTTAAGAAAGTTCTTTAATTTATTGTAATATAGGCATACAAGAACATATTCCTTTTTCAAAAAAAAAGAAAATATATATATATATATATATAAAAGAGGCAAGAAAGTACAAAAGAAAACCTAAAAGACAAAATATATATATATATTGATTAATGGACGAAGCTCTTGTAGGATAATTAATTGATCTTCTGGAAACTAAAGCCAATGACAAAATTAGCTAGTGCAATTGAGGATGCTTTAATTTTAAAAAGAATCAATTTCATAGTCATTGTATATTCGAAGTTTCATAGGGATGGAATTATGATGAAAGAAAAATGTCTAAAGAGGAATGCATATACTGTGCATTTATACAAAAATATACCATACCTACTAGAGATTCTTAATTGTTTAATTGTCTATCATGTTATGCAGATTTAATTACGAAGCATTTGTGTGGCTCAATGTTGAATATGTAGTATTCTTATGTTTCCTAAAGAAATGGTAGGAGTAAGCACAAATTTTGATGATTGAGGGGATTGACACTCTCACTTATCACATTATTTGTGTGGTTCAATGTTAAAATCTTGAGGTTTGTGCATTAAATTTTCTTAATTTTTAGTGTTATTATTGTAAATTTTAAATACTTCCGAGTATAAAGTATTTACTAGCAAGGATTTTAAGAGGGTGGTTCAAGTACCAATTTGGAATGGATTGAATGGCCCAATAAGTTTTTGATAACTTTATTTACAATTCAGTGGTTAAAATAACCAACTCTCTCTCTCTCTAATATTTCCAATGACTCCATTTACTGGTGACCAATTCCAGTGACCATCTCCTTGTGATAACCTTGGTGATTACTCCCACGAACAACTCCAACCACCTTCGACGACCAACTTTGACGACCACCTCCAGAGTCCAACTCCTGTAGTCAACTTCGGCGATCACTCAAATGGCCAACTTCAATGAAAACTACCTATGACTACTAACTTCAACGACTAGCTTTGACAACTACGTATGCAACTGACTACAAAGATCAACTATGACAATCACTCCAACAGCCAACTCATAGTTTTTAATAGTCGTTTTTTTTTTTTTTTATAGTAGTTTGACATTTTAATTGAAACACTCAAAAAATAGAGTTGATTAACCCTTCTTCTTGAATGGCTTTGAAAGGATAACCCACCATCATTATTCTTTTGGAATTATATATTTTTTATGTCATCATGATGATAGCTTATATTTAACAACTATTACTCCTAGATATGTTGTTGTGCAATATTATAAAGTTAGAATTTTTTTTTTTTTTTTTCCTATATTTTATTTTTTTTTTTTTTTATTTATTTATTTAAATTTTTTTTTTTTTTTTTCCTATATTTTATTTTTTTTTTTTTTTATTTATTTATTTAAATTTTTTTTTTTTTTTTTCCTATATTTTATTTTTTTTTTTTTTTATTTATTTATTTAAATTTTTTTTTTTTTTTTTCCTATATTTTATTTTTTTTTTTTTTTATTTATTTATTTAAATTTTTTTTTTTTTTTTTCCTATATTTTATTTTTTTTTTTTTTTATTTATTTATTTAAATTTTTTTTTTTTTTTTTCCTATATTTTATTTTTTTTTTTTTTTATTTATTTATTTAAATTTTTTTTTTTTTTTTTCCTATATTTTATTTTTTTTTTTTTTTATTTATTTATTTAAATTTTTTTTTTTTTTTTTCCTATATTTTATTTTTTTTTTTTTTTATTTATTTATTTAAATTTTTTTTTTTTTTTTTCCTATATTTTATTTTTTTTTTTTTTTATTTATTTATTTAAATTTTTTTTTTTTTTTTTCCTATATTTTATTTTTTTTTTTTTTTATTTATTTATTTAAATTTTTTTTTTTTTTTTTCCTATATTTTATTTTTTTTTTTTTTTATTTATTTATTTAAATTTTTTTTTTTTTTTTTCCTATATTTTATTTTTTTTTTTTTTTATTTATTTATTTAAATTTTTTTTTTTTTTTTTCCTATATTTTATTTTTTTTTTTTTTTATTTATTTATTTAAATTTTTTTTTTTTTTTTTCCTATATTTTATTTTTTTTTTTTTTTATTTATTTATTTAAATTTTTTTTTTTTTTTTTTCTTTTTCACACTTTTCAAATATGAAATTTTCTTACTTAATCAATAATATAAATTTTTATTCTAGTCTTACCTACTTTGTGCATGTCCAACGTATATATTTTTTCAAAATAAAATTGCAAAAGGAGAGAAAAAAAAAGATTTTGATATTTGATAATTGATAATTGAGACTCAAAATTTTAGTAATGTTTCGAGCGCTTATGATAGTTTATGATTATTAAAGTATTTGGGGTTATAATAGTCTATGTTTGGGTGCAAGTTATGTTAGTTCAAGTTTATGTTTTTTTTCTACCATTTTTCTTATTATGCAAGTAATGGTACCTTAAATATAATATTTTGTAAATATAAATAAAAGTATTTTTGCACTGATTTTTAAAAAATATGATGGATTTTAAATAACGTTGATATCCCACAATTTGGTCATTTTGGGATCTACTAATATTGATGAGCATACAAACAATGACGGTAAGTTATCCTTTAAAAACCATTCAAGAGAATGGTTAATCAACTATGTTTTTCGAATTTTTTTGATTAAAATGTCAAATTACTATAAAAAAAAGGACAATTAAACACTATGAGTTAGTTGTCGGAATGATTTTCATAGTTGGTGTTTGAAGTTAGTTGCATAAGTGATTGCCGGAGCTAGCCACTAAAGATAGTTGTCAAACTTCAAACCAAGTGGATAGGCAAGACTATCCCATATCGTGATCTCTCGAACAAAATTTTGAAATCCCAACAAGGTTTCAGAACTTATAATAGGTTCTTCATACCATAAAAGTACAAACTAGAAATGTTCAAATAATAAACTTCATTTTATTATTATTAAAAAGGAAGAGGAGGAGAAGAAGTTATCAAGCCGTCCATCATTTTCCTTTGCTGTATTAAGAAGACTGTTGGAAGAAGAAGTGGAAAACTAAAAACTAAAGAAACACACAAAATCGAAAACTCCTTTTGCAGCTTTAAAATTTGTGTTTGTTTTTTCACCCTTTCAGGAAAAAAAAAATGTTGAATTCAAAACGATACTAATGAAATCAACAACCCCATCTGATAATTTTTTTTCTTTTTTTCGGTTATTTTGTTATTTTAAAATTAAATTTATGAAAGATTAGATAAAAGTTTCTTTTTAATTTACCTTCTACCAATGTTTTTAAAAAAACAAGTCGAGTTTTAAAGCTTAGAGAAGAGAAAAAATGAAAACTGATTTTGATTTTGAAATTTAAATAAATATTCAATATTTCTTTAAGAAAGGTGATAATCACAATAAAAAAATTTAAAAAAAATTAAAAAAAAAATTGGAATGAAACAAAAATAAAATTTTCTAAAATAGAAAACTAAAAAAAAAAAAAAAAATCGTTCGATATAATCACACTTCTGATTATATGATAAGTTTGAACTATTTTAAAGAGACCGTACAACCTTGAGCAAAAGAATTTCAAAACTTCATAAATTGATATAAAAACCACTATATATATTTATTATTTATATCAACAAAAAATACTATTTTAAAGAATGATGTTACCAATTAATCACTCCTGCGCTTGAATTTGGGAAATTAGAGTTACAAGCTCATTGCTAGGCCATCATGTAGCTCTAGAAGAGTAATCAAGTCAACATCTGCATTTGGTTTATATATGATTTTGTAAAGCATTTCTAAACACACAATTTCATTATTTTGGCCTTCTATCATAATCTTGCCATAAGCTTGTATTCTAGGCATATTTAACTGATATGATGAGAACATTGAACCATAAATTTCACCTTTTTAACTGTCCAAAAATAAATAATTAATTAGAAAGCACCAACTTTCAATCCTCAATCACGGTCCTCTTGAGCTTTTTAAGCTTCTGCATCAAAGTAAACTTATACCCAGAAAACCAAAACTTCATCTAGAAGGGTCGACTTTTAGCTTGTAGTCATAAAATCCGATCCAATTTACACAAGTTGCATACTCTTGAAATAACTGTTAAACATTTCAAAGTAGCCGAATGCACTTAAATTGAAACTAGAGAGTCAATCTATAGAATCTCAAAGCCTAAATTGGTGGTCACCATGACTTAAACCTCTCTAAGCCTTTTATTTACTTGGTCCTTATTAGGTCAACCCATAGTGGTCTCAGTCTAGCTATCCATCCAAAGAGAACGAGGCATTGTGATCCATGCTTTATCGAGCATGAATATAAATACATGCTTTATCAGTCTATATATGGAAACAAGTCAATGTCAAATGTTCGAAAAACCTTGCATATGACCAAAATGAGTTGAAATGGGGGGAAAAAAAGGTGGAGGGACTCACAAATTCATCATACGTCATGAGCCCGCATCAGTACAAACAAACCAGAGGATTGCCAGCCCACTGCATGCTAAAATAACAGACGTTAGCAAAGGTCTATTTCGATGCCTTTCTTCTCTTTACTGGTGACTTCGCTCTCTTCTTTCTCTGGACTACAGATTCTGAAGAACTCTTCAACTGTTCTGCCTGAGGATCACCGGGAGTACAAAGCAGAAATTTCTTGTTGGAACCAACTTGGATGCAGAAAAGGTTCAGCATCTTCCTTCCTCTCATCCATTTTAGCAGTAGCTTCATGTGTGTTTTGCTGTTCAATCCACTCACGCCAGACTCCTGATATGAAAAGTAGTGTTAGATAGAAAGGGCAAAATTCGAGTAAAACCTTGGTTTTCATGACTGATGAACGGAGAAGTGCTATATAAATAAAAATTCCTTTAACAGGGACTTGGCAAGTCCCAGACATGATGGATTTAGTCGTCATTGGCTTTCTATAAGATATATTCAAATGATCCAATTTCGAAAGTGACACATTAAATTGGAGCTAATACAGAAAGTCAGCAACTTCGTTCATGATTTATAAAATAGTAGAAGTCACTTGATAATTTCCAATAATTGTAAGTTTTTTACTTCATAATCTTTTTTCCATAATAGTTAAACAAAATTCAAATTTTTTTAATGATTTTATTGTAATGATTCATGTTAGGGAAAATTGTTAGAAATAGCACAAAGCTTTCAACTTTCACAAATAACATCATTTTTGGCCAATTGTTTTAAAAGCTCGTCCTAGTGTCATCTTGGCCGCCCTCGAGACCAAGACCAAAACAAAATTAACTTATGTTTATAGCAAGTTTTGATTATCAATTTTGTGTTTTCTCGGTGGAAATCCTGGCCGGGAAGAACACTGAGAAAGAAGCAAAAGAAACCTAAATTATATGATATCAAATATTAAACTCCACACTTCATCAGAATGCATCACTTTCCATCTGACTAATTAATACATAGAGAAAATTTCTGTCTACAGTCCAACTGGGTAAACTCGTAAGAGAACAAGAATCGTCCCATCTTATGATCCAAGTCTTCGCTGTATATGAGAAACATCATTTGCTAACAACTTTCTATCACCAATGGAAGAAATCAATGCCCTGTTGCTGAAAAGAAACTCTACCGGTGAGTTGAGAGTTTACTATTAAATACTAAAAAAAAATTCTGGTAAAAGCGTTTACTTCATAATTTGAAAATGAAAACAAAAAATAGAGATCTAGACATCTGAAAGTCTTCTCTGTATAGTAGAGAAGTTTGATATTGATTGACATGAAAAAGTAAACACAAGAACTCCACAAAAAGAATATATATATATAGAGAGAGAGAGAGAGATGGGAAACACAAGAACTGGAGTGAAAAAAGAAAAAGGAAAAAAAACGAAAAAATATTAAAAAAAAGAAATCACCAGCTGATGAAGGTTCATGGAAGTTTAAGATTTGATATCAAATAATTTGGACTTCTTTTCTTTATCGGTGTTCATCCTAGCCAAGATTGCCACCGAGAAAACACAAAAATGATGGTCAAAACTTGCGATAAAAGCAAGTTAAAATTGTTTTGGTCTTGGTCTAGATCCTGGCCGAAATGGAACAAGGACGAGCCATTAAAACAATTAGCCAAAAAGAGTGGCATTTAATATGAAAGATGAAATTTTTTTTGTGTTATTTCTGACAGTTTTCCGTCAAATAGCAATTCTAAACATAGCTCCATGGATAAGGTACCAATCGTATATTTTATAAGAGACATGTCAATAAAAATGGTAGAATGGGATAATGATCCAATGTTGGTCTATCATTACGCTTGACTCAATGTTGGAGAACTTCTCAAGGGAATTCCTTCAAAATAAAAAATTTGTTGATAAGGGTCATAAAAGGAGGAGCTTTGTTGTCAAGCCATGTCAGAAGCCCATCTTTAAGCGGGAAATCGATAGGGCCCAATGTGCTAATAAGGAGTGGAAGAGTCTGTTGGATAAGTCAATCTGTTTTGTTGAAGGCGGGTGTGAAGTTTTTGCAAGTGAGGGAAAGGGTGGTGCAGTGGAGAAAGGGAGAGGGCTAGAGATACAAGCATCTTTTTGAGTCAAAGTGTGAAAAAGGTGTGGAGAATTTTGTGCCAAGGACAAGAAAGGTATCGTAAGGGTTGATGGTAATAGCTTGTTTGTTTGGAGATGTTGATAGTGTTGTGGGGTAGAGTAAAAGGGGCCTTGGTGGGTGCTTTAGGGCAAAAGAATGTCAATGGGCTTTGGGTTGATTGAGGGAAGAGCGGTAAGATGGCTTATTTTTTATGTTTTGGTTGGCTTTGGTCTATTTTCCACGGGTGATAAAAGAGGGTGAATGGGCAGGAAGGACAGAGGGAAACAAAGCTTTCAATGACAACATCGTATGCCCTATATGTCTATCTCTCCTTCTTGGTGTCAATGCCATTCTGAAACCTCTGCTCATCTTTTTTTTCCATTGTTCTTATGCTTCTCGTTTCTGGCATATTATTTTGGAAGCTTTTGACTGGTTGTTGTCTTATTCCGATAATATGTTTGCAATTTTGCATCTTTTCTGGTGGAGCATCCTTTTCATAGTACAAAGAAGACGGGAGCTTTCTTTTGGACTTTATAGGCAAGAGCAATAAGTGTCGTTCATAGAGATTCTTTTTTAGCTTTTGATAATTTTATGTATTTGGTTTTGTCTACAACTTTGTATTGGTGCAAAACTAAGCATCCTTTTAAGCACTTTAATCTTTATTATTTAATTTTCAATTGAAAATCTTCAATGTAATCACCTTCGGGTGCTTTGGGGTTTAACATTGGGTTGGGACAGTACTAATGACATATGTGAGACAGAGAATGCTGGAGATACCTAAGAAGGTTGGCACAACAGGCTACTCATTCTAACCCACTTCACTCGTCAGTGCTCCTCCTGAGCATCTCTAGGAACCAGCAACAAATGCGATTCAATATAAAATTATATGTGTGCGGCAAGTGTTCAAAGGTATAATGCTTATTTGGTTGCAAAAGTGTTTCATCAAAATTACTCAAAAACCAACTATGCCTGACTAATTATTAGTGTTGCTTTGAAAAATGATTGCCAAATCAGATAGATATCAGTAATTCATATCTTAATGGAGTTTTAAATAAAGTAATTTCTATGTTCCAGCCGAATGGCTGGGAAACCAGTCTTCAATACTTTATGCGAACGAACATTCCTAGATGGCAGTCGCTTTTTCCTCAAAAACATATCCACACTCAAATTAGGCTGGTCGCTTGGATGAAAGACAGTGGAAGAAAAAAACATGTGGTCTCTTGATCAAGTTCTGAGACCAAATATCAGACTTTAGCTAATGTGGCTGCCGAGCTAACCTAACCTAGACCAATCAACTCTTGTAACACCATTCGGAAATGAAATGAAAAAAATAATAATAATAAACCATGATACGTAACAAAAACTGAAGGTGAGGGGAAAACGTACCTGAGCTTTAATCCAAGCATTGGAAACGGTTAGAGGGCCGTGCTGTTTGACAACACCATAGAGATCTTGAGCAACCAAAGAAGCTTCCTGAGGAGTCAACTTGGGATTGATCTTCCTAAGATTCTCTGCTCGCTTCCTCGAGAAAAACCTCGCAAATGTGCCGAACACAAGACCAGCAGATCCTCCACCTCCACCTGCATTTGCAATTCTTTGGATACTGCGAAACCACATATCTAATCTACCGCGCTATTTCGTGGCACAGAGCTCTACCACTGTTCGTCTTTGACTACTCCTACCCGCCGTCGCACCGGTTTGCCGCCGCCGCCGCCAAGATTCTGAGATTCGGAGAGAGTCGACTACGAGCGAGAAGCACAAAGGGTTTTTCGGTGTGACTTCAATTGTGTTGTGATGGAAATCGGTTCATAACCGATCTGAACGAACCAGTTCGGTTGGTTTGGAATGATCGTAATCGTAAAACGCATAAAGCGGCTTTTTTTCCCTTATAAATTTAGCCCAATGACTTTTATGTTAGTCCATATTTGATTCTCGAAATAACATATTCTTAAACTTGTATGGTTATGTTGAATACGCTCTTGGAACTTAACTTTATATAAAGTGTGTTATTAACTTGTTCAAAGTTTTTATATATTCCTGGACTTATTAAACATTAAATAAAATTTTGGAGTTCAATTAGACATAATCTTTATTTTTATATTCAATATCGATTGATTTTTAAAATTTTTGAATATGTTAGAGGCATAGACACGCAATTTGAAGTATATGAACGTATTAGACATTTTTAAAGTCTAGAGACCTCTCAAACACCAAATTTAAGGTTCAATCTATTAGACACTTGAAATATGGCTTATCCAAACATACTAAAATAAGTCAAATTTGAAAATATAAAGTAATTATATTTGAATTAAATATATTTTTTTCAAAAGTGTTTAAATTATAAGGCATTCCAAATAGACCCTTACACGATGCATGAAAAGTAAACCAACCAATCATATCACATAACACATTTGATGTCAAAGTGAGCTTAGTTAGTAATTCACATGCACTATCCGTTATTTGTCATCTAATCCGAATCTAAAACGTTGTGCCGGAAAACCACTACCTTGAAAGCAATTTCAACACGACCTTGGAGTATATCGATTGCTCTCAAGGTTACACAATAGTCACCTCAAATGTGCACTCATTAGAGAGAGTGTTGGAATCAAGAAAGCTCGGAATCAGTGAGAAAAGGTAAAAGAAGATGGAAAATTAGTGTTTTGTATCAATATAATTTCAACAGAATCAAATGGCTCTAGCTTTTGAAGAAGAAGAAAGTGTTTAGATCAGGAGGAAAATAATTTTTCAGATCTAATATTATTACACATTAGAAAATTAAAATCCAAATTAATTATATAACATTTTAATATCTTAAAGAAAAGGAGATAAAAGTATCTATCTTTTTTTCTTTTTTCGAGAGCATGGTTACCTAAACCGGCCCAACTAGACGACAACAGCGCGCATGTGAGGGAAGAGCCTTAACTACCACCCCTAACCACTTTTGAAGATCTCTCATATTTCTACCCTTTTCCCAAACTTAAACTTTCAATGTGAGACGTGGAATTCTCTATCAAGTGTGAATTTGCCATGGGCTATGGGCCATAGGGCTTGGTAGTTGTAGGTCATTCCTAACACTAACTCCTTTAAGATCAAGAGGTATGATTCCTTGTCTCCATAATTGATATACTAACAAAACACACATCAACTATTGATAATAATCATTGACGATTAAGTTTGGCAAAATGAAGCTTAGCTTATAAACAAATAACTATTGAGAAAAAAACACACCACTTCTATTGTAGGAACAAATAAAAAATAGGGATATTTTCAAAAATAGGAAAAAGTATTAAAAAAAAATTACAAATATAGCAAAATTTTACTTTCTATATATGATAGACCCAGATAGACATCTATATTAAAGTTATAGATGTTTATTTGGATTTACCGTGGTCTATCAATATAGAAAGTAAAATTTTACTATATTTGTAAATAGTTTGATATATTATTTTTTTAATAATTTTCCTAAAAAATAATGCAAAAATTAAAAAAAACCAACAAAACTAAAAAACATAACCATTTATATGAAAAACTTCAAAATCGGATAAAACTCACAACTCACCACAAAAAAATACATTAGGTAAAAAATCATTACAGTCACACAAAATTCTCTCTTCCAAATTATAAGAATATCCTTTGAAAACTTTTGTATTCCTCACACCATTTTCCCTATTCTCAACCAGGTTCAAACTATTTCTAACTAAGACAATTTAAAATAGAAGTCATGGACTAGTCATACTATAACTATTCATCTAATATTTTGTCGAAACTTAACGATAAAGAGTAACAATCAGGTAAGATATTTAAAAAGGGAAAGATTTGCATGTCCCAAAATACAAAGGGGGGCCCTGTGCTGTAGCTCTTATCATGTTCAAATTGAAAACCAAATTCCGTGCAATAAGGGGAATTCCTTCTCTCTTCTCTTTGGCCTTTTAAATTACAATAATTTAATGCATAGACTCTTGTTTCGTCCTGTTCCTTTCTCCATACGATTCATTATTTGGTTATCAATATGCAGTTCCTTTTTTGATATTCAAATAATTTGTGGCTCACTCGCACTCTCGACTTAATTACTTCCAAGTCTTTTGTGCAGTACCAATTCCAATATGTGGATTCCATTTGGCCAACTCAGCTCAAAGTGTGTCCAAAAAGAATAAATAAATTGATGTCTCAAAATTCTCTCCCTCTCCCATCTAATTATATGAATCTGTGCATATCGTCCCGCACACACTTGTAAATATAGTTCTGTTTTTTATATTATATAATATTCTATCTTTATTAAATAAATTTTTCGAATTCTTAGAAAATTTCGATTTGGATTTTGAAACCATGTTTAGTAAAAAGTAGATAATCATGTTTGTGCCCAGTGTCCCACACGCACTTGTAAACATAGTTATCGTTATTTTACATTTGTTAGATATATAAAATATTTGAAATTTTAGTCCAATTAAAAAAAAAAAAAACATTTAAAAGTTATTTGTTTGTAAACATTTTTTTTTTCATTTTTTAAACCACGGGAAGAAAGTGGATGAAGAAAAACTTATATGTAAAACTGTAAAATTAGTATTTTTAAGAATTTTAAAAATCAATAACTAACCATCAAATTGTTATGGGTGATTTTGAACCAAAAAATAAATTTGAAGGATAGAAGCGACAAGCCACGAAAATAACAAGAATCGGGCCAAAAATAGTCCCTTAGAATCACAATGGGCCTAGCTAGGGAGAGGTTGACTTGAGTGCGCCTTGACCCAAGCCAATGTATTCGACCTCAACCAAAGCCAAGATCATGGTTAACAAAGTACCCAGGGTAGGGCATGTCTCGCACACGCCTCTGACTCAAAGTATATTTACCCTAAGCCTGAAATGGGCCTAGGGAAAACTACTTGGCTGAGACTGACCTCAACCAAATGTCAAAGGAGATACACTCCCTATGTACTCCGACTCAAAAAGGTGAAGGTTCATCATAAATCAACTTCAAAACCCTTAAGATGATAACCTAAGTCAACAACTCCTATAAATGCATCATTATAACTTTAGAGAATGGTATGTCAAATTTCACTCACAAATCCTGAAGATTTCACACTCTTTCACTTTTTGACTCAAGCATCAGAGAGCGAGTGTGGCAAGCACTATGTTCGTGTGCAGATTTTCCTTCATTTTGCAGGTCATGATTTAAATAAATTTACCATTGTCGTCATGTGATGTCAAGCTATTTTCCTTGTTTGAAATTTGATATCAATAAAAATAAGTATCAAACAAGACTTTAATATGTTTGATATACCTAATTAAATGGAATAAAGTATTGGTTGTACTCCCACATCAAATAGAAAGCAAGTTAGAGGTAAACATAAATTTGCAAGTGGGTGACAAGATTAAAAAGAAAAAAAATGGAAAAAAAGTAGGTATAATAGCAACTTTTGATTTGAAACAAATAGTAATCGATCTTAAACAAAAAGAGTGCCGCTTGTTAGTAGCTGACGTTGTGTGTGCAAACTTAGTTGTTGTGGCTGAAACTCTATCAATCTAATGAACAGCCTCCATTCATTGTTTTTTCTCTCTATATATACTCATACAAACCAAAAAGACCTTGCAAAGTACAATTTTCTCAACTCTCGAGTCAATAAGTGACGATGTTATGGAAACAACATTTCTCAATATTTGACTAATTAAAGCTTCTTATACAACATAAACTTCAACAATAATCCAAAGCTTGATCTCTACAAAATATAAAATATATAGGAGAATACGCTTCTTAAAAAAAAAATGAAAGAATGATTTCAAAACACGAACCACAAATCTGAAAATTATTTTAATAATATGTGGCACTCATTTTTCAAGCCATTAAGAAAAAAGGAAGAAATTATGCGAGAGAGAGAGAGAGAAGGGCGACGAAAATTATGGGTGCTGACGGCTGGGGGAAGCTTCAGCCTGCCTGAAGATGGAGATGTAATAATATTATGGGTGGGCCTCAGGGCGTGTGGTCATTTAGAAACGTCTACATCTTTCTCCAATTTTTGACACTTCAATTTTTTTAATACCTCCAAAAAAAAATTATTACTACCTATCACTATTTTTTATTTTATTATTTATTATCTATAGACTTTTAGCCAATTTATGTGCACCTCAACTAATCTCACGAGATATCTCGCTTGACAACTTATAAATAGGTGACTACTATAGATTGAACTCGTAATTTTTTAAGTCTTTATCAAAGTCATCTCTCTTATTTACCACTATTTACCACTATGTAATTATTATTATCATATTAAAATACCATTGTAGATGTTGTACTTTGAGTTTTTTTTTTTTTAATTTTAAGTCTTGTAATAAGTCTTAATTTTTTAAAAAAATATTATGAATAGAAAAAAAAATCAAATTATTTACAAATAGAAAAATTTCACTGTCTATTAGTGATAGAATTCTATCACAGTTTATCGCTCATTTTTCTATATTTGAAAAGAAAAAAATCCTAATTTTTATTGAATTGGTTAAATATTTATAATTTTCATGCAATAAAATACAATACTATGTAATTTATTTTCACAATTTATAAAGAGGATGTTCATGGAGATTTATTGAAAGAAATTAATTGCATTGACCAATTTAAGATTTATTGGAACTACGTAAATTAAAATTAGATAATCGAAAGTATATTATTATGATCTTACTATTACAAGTTTAATTCCAAGTTGTGTTTATACATTATTCAACTTTTAAAATCATCCTCAAACATTTCTAATTGAATTGGTTCTTGATGTTTCAATTTTGAATAATACATATTTTATCTAGTTATTTGATGTTATCTAAAAGATTTTGTAGATCAATTATCTAGTGTCAATTTTACTTTTAGTTCAACAATGTATAGAGGTTAGGAATTAGGTATATATTTATTTACGAGTTGAGGTATCATTTGGTTATATTGGTAATTATTTTTAACAATTTTTTTATTTTTGAAAACATTCCTTATTTATACCTAATATTTATTATATCCTATGAATTTTTTTTTTACAATTAAATATAATAAGATAGTCAAAGTCAGACATTAATCGGTATAAAGGAATTAAAGAAAAAAAAAAGTTAGAAAGTATAAAATTCTATATTCAATCCTTCTAAAACTTCATAAAATAATTCACATTTATTTTATGCGAATAAGAATCGTGGAATGGGAATTACAACTTTCATTCTCTATTTTATTTTATTTTTTTATGATGTTAGCAAAAAAAAAAATACATGAATGATTTTTTTTTTAAATAACGCATGATAAAATTAAGAAAAATTATTTAAAATAATAATACTATTAAAAATATTTACAAATAATAGCAAAATATCACAATTTGTTTGACATAAACTGCAATAAATCGTGATAGATATTAAAGTTTTGTTATATTTATAAACATATTTTTTTATATTTAAAAAGAGCTCTAAAATCAATTTACGGCCAATTAAAATAATCTCTTATTTTTTTCCTTTTTTTTTTCTTTAAGTACAAAAGAAAATCTCATGGTTCCCCAAGTGTCAATCTCTCACATTCCCGTTTCTTTTGTGAATCCCACAAGTTTTTTTATTAGTTACTTTACAAACGTTTTGTCTTTGTTATCTCTCTTATCACATCAATATTTTTATTAATTATTTGACGAATCTTACTATTTTTTCAGACAGAACTCATATTGACGTACTCTTTTATTACATGTAATATATCTTTTATAAATTAAAAGTTCATATTGAACTTTAATTAGTGATTGTTGATTATTGAATTTGTTAAAGTGAACATTTTGCTAGATAACATATACAAATAAATTTTTCTTATATTTTTCTACCACAAAATTTATTTTTAACTATTTTAATAAATAAAATTTTATTTCGAATAATTATTCAATTTGAATACTCACCTACGACTTTGATTGTTATTACTTCTGCAGGAGCTACGACGTCATTTCTTGCGGCAACCACAGGAATATTACAAAACGATCTAAAGAGGGTCATAGCGTATTCAACTTGCAGTCAATTAGACTATATGATCTTTGCTTGCGGCGTCTCTAACCATTCGGTATTAGAATTTATATACTTAATCTTAATTAGTTATTATTTGTTTATAGTAAATAAAGGTAGAATTAGAGAAATATATATTCTAATAATGGTATTAGATCAACGATTTGAAGTAAGTCTCACTAGAGTACTGGCTTCAATTATAAATAACTTATAATTCCGTAAATAATAACAAATAATAATAATTATTATTATTACAATTTACAACTCATTTCTACTTCTAATAATAGACAAATAAAAAATATGGTATTAAACTTTTTCTTATATTCATGTTTTGGTGGATTTAACATCGACAATTTGACGTAAAGAGTTAATCGATGTTACTTTGTTTTATAGAAAATAAAATATACAAAACATAAGAAGTAAGTATCAAAATGGTAAAAAAATGATTATAATATAAATAATAAATATTTTAAAAGATCGAGGCGTAAGAATATTTATTTATTAATTTAAATATATTTTTGACATGGACAACCATATCTTAAATTGTAATAATATGATGTAAAGAAAAAGAAAAATACTTTTTCCTTCCTGGAATATAAGGGAGGGATGAAATGGCGTGAGTGAAGGAAAGCAGACAAAACTGGTGTGTTCCGTTTTACCCTCGGGAAAAGGGTAGCTGTGGGGTACTCAATTATGCCAAATTTATTGTTATTCAGTTTCCATACACAATGGAGAAGGGTTAATTTATGGGGGGTGGGGGATGCTGGGCCTTTTCCCTTTGCTATCTTCTATAGGGCATTATTGTCTATAATATCCAATAGTTCTACCGAAAGTGTCACATATGATTATGATCCCCTTTATTACTATGCAATTTCAATTACTTTAAATTGTTTCTAAGTTGTTTTGATGATTTGTATGGATAAATTACTTGTCTAGTTGTATTAGATTGTTGGTCATCTTATCGTGATCGAGACGACTATTTTTAACATATTACGCGTCACACACACACACATATATATATATAAGATGACCATACTTGAATAAAAAAAAAATGAATCAAGATACAATCATAAACATGTAAATCATTATCTTGGTCTTGGCCTAGGGTTATTCTAAGCATATAAAACACCTCCTTGACTCTTGTGACTCAAACATTCCGTGGGAATAAATGTAGCGTTGGTAATCAAAATATTTAATTTTTCTATTCAAATGGCCGATATATTTTTCAAATAATTGAAAAGAAATGATTCAAATATAGTATTATGTGACATGCACCAAATTAATTTGAATTTAGTGATAGTCGACCACTACTTTCTTTTAAAGTTGAATGTTTAATCATCCATCTTTACTTATTGTATTTAATTATTAATTTAAACTTAATATTAGCTTTGTCAACATACCTCTAATTAGTTTTTTAAAAGCAAGAACACTCTAGACACATTACATTTTTCGAAAATACCTCAAAATTTTAAATTTGATTAAAATAACGTGAATACCTCTTACTATTCTATAAAATTGTATCTGTTTTGCATTTTCGATCACTTTCTAGAATAATAGTTTTAGCCCATTAATTATATTTACATGACTATGATTCCTTGTCAATGTTAGTGCATTAATTGCAAAATGGTACATTGATTTATCATTATTTATTATTATTTTGTTGTTTTGCAAAATATATATGTTTACTGCTTATTATTATTATCTACTATAAAACTCTATTATAACAATTCTTTGCTAAATTGAGGTACTAAAATTTATTTTGTAAGAGATGGAGGACAGATTTGAACACAACTCAATTAATTTATACTTATAATATTTTTAATTAAAATGCAAGAGATTTAAATCTCTCTAATTTTTAAATATTGTGATGAACTAAAAAAATAAGACTATTTTTAAATATACGAAAATAAACTACAATATTTATAAATATAACAAAATCTCACTGTTATCTACGATAAATTACGATAGACTACTACTTGTAAATATTTTCAACGATTTTGTCATTTAAAATAATTTTCTAAAAAATTATATTACTTATTGAATCATGAAAATTTTGCACCGGCTAACATTTATTTTAACTTACCTTCTATTCAGAATGAATAAAATGTTGACATGTTATTTAAGGAACTGACCTGAGAATATATGCTAAATTAGTTGAGATGTGTTGAGGGTTATATCATTCCTCTTTTAAAATAAAATTCGTAGCGTATTTTAAACACTAATTAACAATTTTTGAAAAGGTTTTTTTAGTTCAAACACTAACCAGTTTGATTATTAATTAGCATCATTTAAAATGATCCTGAGTCCAAACTATATTAAAGAAATATTAACAGAAAAAAAATCAGATTGTAAAGCACACTTCCCCAGTTCACTGTCCTCCCCATCAGAATATTGTGCCACGTAAATAAAAGAATTAAATAAGAAAAAAGAAAGAAAAATACTCAGTGCATCCAACATTTATGTTTGTGCATTTTATCAATCATCCAATCATACATAGTAAAATTTTTAAAGTACTTAAAAAAGAAAATTAAAAAGAATTAATCGATTTAATAATTTCTTCGACATCCAATTTTCCGATCAATACTTAGCTGCAATTAGACTATACATAAGTTGTATGTTTTCCTTCCTTTACATACAACAAATTAACTTTTTAAAATTATTAAATCACACAACAACTTCTAATTAGGTTTAGTAAGAGCTAGAAAAGAGATGAATATAATATAGACTGTACTTGTATTTTTATTTTTTTAAGTCTATTCTAATCATATAATAAAAAAAAAAATTAACTACTTTTAAAAAAATTTGCATGCTACAAAATGTAAATGGACAGTTAAATTGGCTACATAAAAATAGATAGCTGTTAGAGTTGCACAAAATGATAAATTATCCAATCATAAATTATTATATAAAAAATTATTTTTAAAAATGGATGCATCCAAATGCACCCAAAATATTGTTATTTATTATATAGTGTCTTTCATCTTATGCAATTCATTCAATTCCTTTCTTTTCAGAACTGGAGAGAGAGAGAGAGAAAATGCGGCCAACTCCTTTAGACGCCGACGACACCATCCGCTTCCAACCACCGCCATCGCCTCCGTGTCACGACCTCCGCGCCTGTACTTGGCGGCCGTACTCCAATTCCAGAGACTTCGAAGCCAACGCCGCCGCCGTCGTCATCATCCTCCTCTGTGGGCTCATCTGCGCTCTCGCCCTCAACACCGCCATCCGCTGCTTCCTCCGCCGTCGCGGCAGTGCCGATAACGATCCGAGTGATAGCCGGCAGGAGGAACTTCCGGACGAGACGAAGCCGACGCTAGTGGACAAATTGAAGATGGCTCCGGCGCTGGTGTTCTCGGAGGAAATGAAACCGAAACTCGCCGGCGTGGAGGCAGAGTGTACGATTTGCTTGACAGAGTTCTCGGAAGGGGAAGAGATTCGAGTATTGGCAATTTGTAAGCACGGGTTTCATGTTCAGTGTATTCAAACGTGGTTGATTTTGCATTCTTCTTGTCCGACTTGCCGCCGTAGCTACCTCCCTCCCTCGCCGTCGTCTTCTGTGAGCGGCGGCGACGGCAACCCCTGAGATTAGATTAGAAATACCGGAATTCCTTCCAATAACCACCGTCGTAGCTGTTTGATAGCAGCTCGAATTGAGCATTTGCTTTTCTATTTTTATTTTTGTTTTCTTTTTAATTACGATTTACAATTACTTCTCCCCCCTTTTTGTTCTCTTGCTCTCGAATTTTTCCGATCAGCGTAATTTTTTTTTTTTTTTTTTTAAAAAAAATCCATTGACGGGGTCTGTTTTGGTAAGACCGTAAGAGGAGGAATTTTGTTTTTAAAAAATCACATAAATTAATGAAATGCTTTACCCCTATAAATTGTAATAAAGCAGGAAAGAAAAAGTATAAATTAGAATTAGGGTTGAGTTTTGAAACTTTGAATTCTCCATATAAATTCCTATTATTGAAGTCATTAGTTTTGCCACGTGTCATGTAATAAATTTCATATTTGATGGTATATACATCACCACTACGAGGATAAAGTTTCAATTGTAGTTCTTAAATTTCATGTTTATTTGTATATTCAGTGCAAAATTTTCAAATATTTTCAAAAGTGTCAAATATTTCATCTTTTAATAATCTAGGCACCAAATAAATATAAATTTTGAAAATTGAGATATTGAATTTGTAACGTGTAATGAATTTCATTAGTCTCAATTGAAATTTAAGAATTTTGGAAGTTATTTTGATAGTTTAGGCACCAACCAAGGGTATAAATAGCTAGCTAAAATCACATTATGTTTTCAATTTTCAAAAATTGCATTAAGAATTAATTTGAAGGTGATTGAATTCATATATCATGTTAAATTGAGTTTTGATCAGATTTTCATGAAGTTCATCAAACTACTTGGATTTTGTTTCACTTTCTTCTCATTTTCACAAACTGGAATAATGAGAGAAGACTTCCTTCAACAGAGTGATGGTTGAATTTTGAATTTGTTTAGAAAAAGAAAAAGGATAAAAAAGTGGAGAGTAAAGAATTGAGTGTAAGTATTGGTCGGAGAAACATGTAGAGTTACTGAATGTTTATTTATTTATTTTGAGTAATTAAGAAAAAGGATGGAGAGGTGGTGGAACGTCCAATCAGAGCGAGGGTTTAGGTAACGTTGGGCGTTGATGGAAGCGCCACGTAAGGTCTGAGAAAGTAGCTAACGTGTGAAGTTTTGATGTTGTTGTGTGTTTCTTCCCCTCAACAAACAAACTGTGTGCTTTAGGGAGTGGGACACAATTATTGCGTCCACAGATTTAGTTCTTTCTTTTCTAAACAAAAATTCCAAAACGCCAAAAAAGTTAAAAATCCATCATGTGGGTGTCAGATTTTATCCTCTCTCACGCTATAAACACACAACCTAACCATGATATACAACTCTTGCTGATGGCCCCATGACTCACTTTTAACCCTCTCAAACCCACTCCCCCAACAAATCTTAGACGGCTGTTTGGAACTGGTAGGTTGGTAATCTAATATAATCTAAAATTAATATTTGGATGGAGCGTTTTGGATCTAATTTGTAAATAACTTCCAAACTCAACACTTTCATAATTCCTAATTCCTATGTTCATTGTTATAATTCGGTTTGAAATGTAAACTATTTTAATATAGATTTGGATAGTTTGTGTTTGAGTTGATTGATATAAACTATTTATGTCTAAGTTTAGAAAGTTTGTGTTGGTAGTGTATATTATTTGAGTCCGAAATTGAGGATGGTGTGTGTTTGAGCTATTCATTTGTTTAACATGAAGTTTTTTGAGTATGAGTTTAAGGTTGCGATAGAAGCTTTTTTCTTTTTTTTTTTTTTTTTTTTGGTAAAGGTGTAATAGTATTGCAAAAGGGAACCTCGGAGCCCCTACTTTATTCAATAGTGTTGGTGTGTAATTTTAGTTTTTTATTTTTCCAATTTTATCAATTACATATAAGCATGATCGGTTTTGTTAATTATCTTGCTATGATCTATGATGTGTATTAGGATTTCATACAGGGTAAGAAAGAGAGAAACTAATTCAAGCTAATTCGACGTTTGTATAGGGCATTTGTGGACGGGACAAGTACGACCTATTCGAGGGATCGATCCATCCATCTCATTAAAGGATTTTGTGGACAGAGTACAGACCTCAAACCAATCGATTAAACAAATTATTGTAGAGTTTCCCAGAGACGTATTGAATTCAAGTCATTGATGTGTGTCGATTTCCTTATGGTTAACTTCAAAATGGGTCCCAACCTTCTGTGAACCTTACTTCTCATCCATCTTTTAAACTATGCGTCTTTTAGTCGAGGAGTTCATAGCGAAGCTCAGCTGGAGAGATTCGATGCTAACATCAAAAGTATGTAGGGCTTATAACACCTTTCCCCTCCACAAGCAATCGATATTTTAATATGGCCAATTTTCCCTCTTTTGCAATCAATTTCGCTACAGCACCTGCTGCTATAGTTAATTGTCCCCCCTTCCCAAGTGTGATTTCTATGTTATGTATGGCCATGCCTAAGGGCATATTGGTTGAAGTAGATTCTTATTTTTGATCAATCAAAACCCCCTCCCAAACTGTACAAGCTTCTTCCAAAGCATATGGCTTTTTAGATGTAGATGATGATATCTATACATATGGATCTTATATATATCGTACCATGAAGTACCACATGAGTGGATATATAGGAATCCAAATCTGCCGAATCACTCATGTTATGATCTTCTACATCCTAGGTCTTCCGGTTCCTTCATCTGGATTATCACATGGCTATTGAGAACGAATCAAATCAGATGGTTCTATTTCTCAATCTTTCTAACTTGCTCAAATTGTTATTTCCATTTGTTTTTTTTATTCATTTATAATTCTTTTGTTTTCTCTATTGTAGGCGTTTTTCATTATTCACATTCATATTGACAACAGTGTATCAAACAAATATAATCCAATTGTGTATAAATGAAGCTAGTTATTTCTATTTCATGACCTTTGTTTTTCACGTACATGAGGGTCTCATTTTGACTAATCCAATCAAAAATTGCATAAATAAGCGTGAAAACCCGATATAGAAGCCAGATGCATGAATCAATTTTGATCTTTATGTTTCTTTCCAATTTAGCTCAAAGAGCTTTTTGAATTTTACAACATAATTCATGTGTCAAGTTACATGTCAATAACATTTTGTGGGATTGACCATCCTTGTCTCATGGAGAGTTTAAGTTTAGACCAAAAAATTTGTTATTTGTCTTGGGAGATTTGGCGATCTTAATGCATCCATATTTAATCTCATCCTTAAAGTTGAAATCAAATTGATTGTGAGGTATCTTTTTCCAGAATCCTATGAAAATAGGCGCCTTTTTCAAAATCGACATTATAGAGTCGATTCGTCATCGTTTATAAAATGTCAACTAACATTTAAAGCAAAAATTGTTGTAGTGTGTTCTGGTGTTTGAGATTTAGGGGGTTCATATATTGAAAGGGTCATTAATTCAATTTGATCGTTGAGGTTTCTTATCAAGTTGTTTTTATTTTTTTTTTTCTTTTTTGGTAAATATACAAGTGCAGGTACCTTAAATATCAATTTTGCAAAAAGAAATAAAAAGTCATTCCACCAATTTTTAATAACGTGTTAGATTTTAAGTTACGTTATCTTTCGTCCATTTGGTCATTTAATTGGGATGTACCTATACCATCGAACATGTAAAAAAGTACGCAAGATTATGTTAAAAATTCATATAATTAGCTAAGTAAGAAAACCCCATATTTAGAGGTGTACAAAAACAATTAATTCTTTAACTCCACAATATTGCACAAAAAATGTATATTTATGAGTGATAGTTGCAAAGTACAAGCCACTATCACAATGACACACAAAAAGTATTGTCAACTTAGATAAATGATTAAAAAAAAAGAGAGTAATTTGTCATTTAAAAGTAGTTCAAAAATAAAGGATCATGTTTTTTTAGAAGAAGCTCACAATACTAAAATAAGTCATTATGCCATTTGAATCGAATATATATATATATATATATATATATATAGAACTATTTGAGTTGAATTAAAATGTAAAAATAGTTGTAAAAGCTTTAGGGAGCATAGTGGTAATTGACATCACCTTCTAACCTAGAAGTTGGAGATTTGATCCTCATCCCTAAGTTGTTTTGTTTGTTATACATTCAAAATATTTTTACTAATGTCAAATCTAATATTAAAAGAAAACTATTAAACATTATGAGTTAGGCGTCGGAGTTGATCGCTGAAGATGATCGTTGGAGTTGGTCATCGACAAAAAATTGGGGTATCATAGGCCATCATCGCTAGAGTTGGACGTTCAGAGGTGGCTGTTGGAGTTGGAGTTGTCCTCGACGAGTGGAGTCACCTGGAAATATTGAAGCGTAGCAAATGAGAGGGTTAAAATAACCTCCTCCCTCACTTTCTTAACACATAGCTCCTAAACACTGAGTGCACTTCTACCACCTCGAGCTCCGGGTCTAGAATTCAGATTCAACACTTAATAACCCCAACATTCCTATACATCCCCTGCGACTTGGCAATGCCACACTTGTTTGTCTTGAATGATCACCAACATAGGATTGCTCTAAGCTGAACACGCTTAACTTTGAAGTTTTTATGATCGAGTCACTGAAAAAGAAGGTGCACTTTGTTGGTAGGGGTGCAACAAAAAACCAAACCAATCCAAACGGATTCATTAATTTGGTTTGGTTTTTCATATAAAATTGGACATATTGGTTTGTATTTGGAGAAAACCAAAAAATATTGGTTTGGTCGGATTTTAATTGAAAAAAACCAATTAAAATCGAACCAAACTGAGGGTATATACACCTTAAAAATAAATTCTAACATTAGGTATCTTTTAAGTATTTTTAATTATCATAGTGCATATATATTTATTCTTTAAAAAAGAGACCAATTATTATTTATTTACAAATTAAAGTGTTAAAAAAATAGAAATGTCCAATTTCAATCTATGGACCAAATTAGTAAAAATGACTGATTGAAAATAAAATTAAGAATAAAAATTATAATTTAGAAGAAAAAAAAGAAGATGTCAAGAAACTCTTACTCTTGATCAACTCTCAATCTTGATCACATTCTTGTGTTATGGAAGTGGACAACAACACATTGAAAAATAGAAACGGAAGGAGTGTATAACAGAAGATAGAAAATGGAGATGATGTAGACGAGGGGAGGGTATTTGCTGTTGTTTTAACCTATGGCAATTAATGCATTATTTTTCTTACATATTTGATGCAAAAAGAAAGGTCATACAACTCTAGTTCCTCAAGTAAATTTTCATTTTTGCTATAAGTTTTGGGTCAGTATTTAGTGCAATAATTGTCTGTAACGACTGGTGCGGGGAAAACACTTTTCGACAACATTAATAAGGTAGAATATATTTTTAGAGATTAATAATTTAGTCTATAAATTTTTAGTAGATAATAATTTAATTTCTATATTTTATAATTTGTAATGAATTAAGTCTTTATAAAAAAAAAAAATTGTCAAAATGAAGTGTAAATTTTTATTACTAATGATTTAGTATTTATAATTTACAAATAATTTTGATTTTCAATTAGTTTATCAATCTATGTTTGTAAGAAATTTTGCTAAATTCATATTAATATTTTTTTTAAGGATAATTTTAAAAATAAAAAACTATTGAAAATAACTATAGATATAACATAATTTTACTTTTCATGTATGATAAATTGAGATAGACCTAGATAGATCTTTGTTGTTTTATCTTATAGACATCATAGACAAAGATAGATGTATATCTGCGTCTATTGCAGTTTCTCACGGTAAAATTTTGTTATATTTGTAAATAATTTGATATTTATATTAATTTTCATATTATTATGATGTTTTCAAAATTTTATTTTTGAAAATAATTAAAAAATAATAAAAATTTCATTTTACATATAATAAACCGTGATAGATCCAAATAGACATCTATTACTCTATTGAACACAGATAGATTCTATCTAAGTCTATTGTAATCTCTCTACATAATAAAATTGTTATAAAAAGATTAATGGAAAATAAAATAAATTAATAATAATAAATTGATATATGGTCTAATGGAATATTGAAGAAAATAATAGTAAGTAACGTAGCATTAGAAATTTTCCCGCTAGCGCGGGGATGGACTACATCGCCGGAGTCGAAGAGTTGAAGGCTAATTGCCGGAGTCGAAGAGTTGAAGGCTAATCGCCGGGAATGGAGACGCCGTCATCGTCCTCAGCATCTTCAGTAAGGTCGTGGAGGACGGCGTTTCTGACTCTGAGAGACGAATCGATCTCTTCTTCAACTTCAATTTCCCAACTTCTCTACGACACCATCTTCTCGCACTCCGATTCCTTAATCGCCGCCGCGCGCTACCTTCCTCCACCAGAAGTACGATTTTCTCATTTCTTCTATTTATCTTATTCGAGGCTCTTCAAAAAATGCACAATCATCGCTTTGTTGATCCTTCTTTGTGTGCATAGGTTTCATCAGATCTGCTGTTTCTCTTAGAAGTGGCTACTTCTGCTTCCGACTCCGTCCAAGACATTGTGCTTATCTTCACAGATATCATACATCTGGTGCAGTTCATATTTTCAATTTCTATTATTCCTTTTGTCTTCTTTCGGACCAATTTCCTAGGGGTAGAGCCAGAACGATGAAATTGGGAAGTTCTGTTAGTTCAATTTCACGCATCTGTTAAGAATATCGCCAACAATTTAATCATGATCTATTCTGCGTATGAAAATGGGTTCTGTGTGATGTTTAGAAACTGGAAGAAATTCTTTCTGATTTAAGCCTGGGAAATGAAAATAACCATAGTTATCAGAGAGACCCTAACGATTCAGCCTTCGGGAAGAGTAATTATATATCATTATATTGCAATATTTATTGATATAAAAGTTCATTCATTATACAGAAACTTCAGTTGAAAGATCAGGAATCATCAATCAGTACTTTAGATAATGCAATAGGTTAAGCAAGTATTATTGGGTTTAAGTGATTTGAAACTTCAATTTTATTGGCGAACGTTCTCAAGAATTGATAGTCTCTACTTGATATATATATATATATATATATATATATATATTTTAATTTTTATTTATGATGAATAACTACACTTCCATTGAGAAAAAAATTGAAAGAATACATGGGAGTACAAAAAAAGGGAAGCCTACAAAAGAGAGGAGGTTACCTAAAAGCCTCCATTCAAGCAAACTATAGCTAAGGAATAATTACAAAACTGCCCACAAAAAAACATGGAATCTAGCAAGGGACCGGACTTGACGGTCTCTACTTTATGTTAAGCAAATTCACCATCAAATGCCAAAATGCTGTTTATGACATCAATTCATACTGTCGGTTTAGTTCTCATTTTTTGTCATAATAACTATGTATGTGAAAGTCGAATATTTAGTGGGAAGATATGTTGACTGACTTCAAACAGGTTGAACACAGCGAAAAACTTCATTGTATATGGAAGATCATTTGCATTTAATATAATTGAGAAAATGTGTAACACACATTGAACATATTTCATAAACATGCGGCCTGCTAGATATAATTTCAGGTTTAAATTACTATAATCAAGTACAATATAGTATTTGTTAAAAGATATACGTTTCTGTATGACAAGGAATTCAAGTAGTGCATATGTTTATACATAAATGTTTTCCAGTGGAGATAACCTCGCTGTCTTAATGTGGTTCTGACCCTGCCTATGCTCTTCTGAATTCTCAGTTTTCTCTAACTATTGATAGTTTTTCACCGAATGCAGATCCACGGTATTTCTTATCAAGTTGCTCTTGAATTTAGTTCTTCCTCTTGGAACCTGCTCCTACAATATTTTGGAGATGTGATCCGAATCCTACTTGGAAAGCTTAATACTCCAGGAAATTATGCTCTAATCAGGCCTATCTTGGAGTCTTTGGAGTTTGTAAGGTTAGCTTCCCTTTTCTCCTCTGTTAGTTTGAGGAGATACTACTCTTTCTTGCTGCTTTCACTTCTGCACACTGGGTTAGTATTTTGTCATTTGGACCTAGAGTGCTGTTTGCTCAGCTGCGTAAATTTGTTGAATCTGATGAGATCTGTATAGTAGTAGCAGGTAGGTTGGTTACTCAAAGTATCCACAGGTTTTCTTTATAGAAGGAGAGTTACTAAATCTGAATAAAGGGAAAAAATAAATTTCATCGTGGTTTTTTGATCATCTTTTTGGTGCATATGGAAGGAGACAACGTAATTTTTTTAATGTAGATGGGAAGCCTTAGCTGCTATTTGGTTGAATCATGAATGTTCACTTCATTAGCTTCTCTTGGGATTTCTTGTACTAAAGAGGTTAAAAGTTGTTCTTTGGTCATGATTTGATGTTTTGCATCTTGTACCTTGTTTTCCCTTTTATGGAAATGATCAATTGTCTATCTTTTTTTGCAGACACGTTGTCTGTTTACAACAGCGCAAGTTTTTACCAGCAGAAGATATTCAGCTCTCAAAGTTCTTGCTTTCTGTGATTGCTGGATCTCAATCAGCAATATTCCCTTCGTCAAATTCAATCATTAGACACGGTTGTACTGCTGAAGTTGTGAAAAGTGTACCCAAATGTAATAGTTTATGGGATGTTCAAGCTGTAGCCTTCGATCTACTTAGTCAGGCCATCACAAGTCTAGGGTCATATCTTCCAGTCGATGTTTGGAAGTCAACAATTCAGGTAGAAACAATTCTGTTACATTTGTGGTTTTTCATATATGCATTTGTAGGAAAATTGGGATATATTCAATTTGAATCCTTTGCAAGCAATATATAGGCAATTAGCCAATAAGGAAATAGTGTATTATTATTATTTGGATGAATAATCAAAACTTTCATTGAGAAAATAAAAAAGGAAAAAGAATAGAGGGCATACAAAAATGAACCACAAAAAAGGAGGTAAACTGAAAAAAGGCCTCCAGTCAAGTAAAATAAGACCTAAAGGTACAAAAGGACTTCGTTACTGCGCTTTATAAAATAACATAGAACTGAATGAGGGACCGAACATCATGCGAAGTTTTCTCAAGCATCCAAAAATTCTACCATTTCTTTGTCTCTGAAGACCCTTCAAAACAGCACATCCTGATTCGTCATGTAAATCTCCCTTTCTTGCAAAAGGGCTGATGGGAACTTCTCAATCATTTCTAAAAGAGAGGGTGCGATTAGATTAGCCAAGTGTTCAAAGTTGAATTCTGGAAATGTCAAGAGATATTGACTAGTGGAATATGGGCTGTTGGTTATGTTTGTGGGAATGCTTGCTGTCATTAGTTATTGGAACGCTGGACAGTTTTGCGATAAATGTAAACTATTTTCAGCTGGCACGGTAACCTTCAACACTGCAGATAACTTGTTGAGCTTGATTCTTTTGTTCATAGGTTATTCGAAAATTGATGGATTTCTTGGCATCTACTAGCTTGCTTGTTGAAGACAAGGTGATGTCCAGGTATACAGCTTCAACAATGTTTTAATATTGTACAGTGTTCATTGTTTTTAGAGGTATGTTGCTTTTGATTTACCAGTGGATTACTGTGCCAGTCATCCTATTGGGTTTAGTGTAGTTGCTGTATTTTGCCTACTGTTTTTCTTTTGATTGTTACTAGTCTCAATGTTTATTTAAGAAGTTTCGGATTATATCTTATATAAGATGGATTATTGAGGCTTAATGAAAATTTCCCTAAGCCATCTTGTGCTTCGGGCTAGAGGAAAGCTTCCTGGTTTAGATGAAGTGAACGAGTTATCTGATCTTAGGCTTGCTGTCCTAATTTATGTCAAGAACTTTCCTCCATTTTTGTGGAGTCTTAGCCAAGGAAGGGGCTATTTTTTCTGGTATGAAAAACTGGTAGCAATATTTGGCTCAAGCATATTGACAGCTTTTGTACAAGTCATTAATGGCTGCTGCTTCTAATTAATTGACGGAGAAAAAAAAAAAAGCGAAATCCAATGAGGGAGTTGTAACCTTTTCACATACAGTCTTGGCTTTGGGAGTAGCCTTGGTTTATGAGAAATTACCATTCAAAACTAACTATTCTAACTAATCCTTACAAGTTACGAATCTATTTTTATTTGGCTTAGGTTTTAGATTAAGATCAAATGAGGGTATCTTTCAACTGCCATGTGGAGTAAAGTTGAAGAATAAAGCTAAAAGTTTGTGGCTTGTTGCTGTATAAACTTCTTTCAGATATTTGTTTTGGAAGGAACTAAAGAATCTTTGAAGGAAGATCTTTAGATTGGTATGCAAGATGAGATTTTGCAAGGGATGATGCTAGGTGTCTTCCGTTCCTTTCTAATTGTTGCGATGTACAATTCTAGTTGGGTTGGTGTTTGTTCATTTGTTTGTTTTTTTTTCTTGGTATTTTTTTTTTCTAGATAAGAAACAAATTTCATTGACGTATGAAATTTACAAAAACAGACCGGAGCCCAAACCAAAGGAGTTGCGTGAGAAACCTCCAATTGGTCAAAAGAGAAGTAAGATTGTATGAACTCAAGAAAGATGTACATTTGCACCAAGTCATAGCATGATAGATAATGAGTTTAAGATAGCAATCAAAGGAGCTTCCCCTATCATGGTGATGATATGGGTAGTTTTGTTTGTAATTCTTGCTGTATTTTCCAAGACGGGGAGTGTTGATCTTTGGTGGGTGTTTCTTCTTGTACTCTAAGGGAGTCGTATTTTGTTTCCTTATCATTTTATGATTTCTCATATATCAATTAAAACAGGAAACTAATCACAAGTACATAATGAAGGCCTATGTACTCCCTAAGGCTTACATCATTTACCCAGGCAAAAGCCATTTCATTGGCTTTATTAGAAATTATGTGTTTTGCATTCTGTTTTACCAAGAGTTTCAAACTGCATGAAACGATCATTTGCTTACCCCAGTATCCACCTTTCCTAGTGAGAAACTGTAATTCATTATCTTGGCCCATTTTCAAATTAGTGAAACAAGGCTTCATTTCCCCAAACCCCTTTTTGTATTTGGGTGGGGGGTTGGTTGTTTTTTTGGGGTTCTTTCTTGTTTGCTTTGTGTCCTAAACTTGGTTTCTTGTAAAAAAAAGAATAGCCATCCTTTTCATGCGTTGGTGTTTTCTGTTCTGTAGGTACTATCTGTCTCTTCTGAGATGTCTTCATTTGGTTATAGCAGAACCCAAATGCTCGCTTTCTGACCATGTAAGAAATAAAATTACACTTCGAGACTTAAATTGAGGATGCTTACTGAATGAAGCATCTTTTTTTACATTATTTTTCTTTCAGGTGTCAGCTTTTGTAGTAGCATTGCGCATGTTCTTTGCCTATGGATTTTCTAACAGGCCCCTGCTTGCTTGTTCAGTTGGTAATCAAGGGAAAGAACCTAGTTTGACTAGTACCAGGTCCAGTTTGGAGGAACCGAAAAAGGAAAATCATAGTGCATATAGGCCCCCACACATGCGTAGAAGAGAAAATTTAAATAAGAAGCAGGCCAATGTTCAAAATTCTCAGAGTTCAATGACTGCAGAGTCTCTTAACTGTGATTTGATATCTTCAGATTCTGATCATGACAGCGATGGGCCAGGCAGAGATGCTGACATCATTCAGAATGGCAAAGTTCGGGTTGCTGCTATTCTTTGTATACAGGTAACTCAGAAAGAGATGACCCATTTGATCTAGTTTTGTGTTGTTTTCACTTATCTATGACAAATCCATTGGTTCAGTGGTCCATGTCCATAACTTTTCTTCCTCCAGCTAATCAGATATTTTCCATGATTAGCAATTTTTCTCTTGCAGTGGGTTTGCAGAATGGTGTGAACTTGGGACAGTATGGTTCTATGAATGAAAATCTTCCCTCAACTTAGACTGTAGGAAGTTTTTCTAACCTCCTAGGCAGAGTAATCTCTCTATAGGCCGGTTCAGTATCCTTTTAGCAATATATATTTTATCTCTTAAGTTCAAAGACACCATTGACTCTAGAATCTACGTCATTTGTCAACAATGGTAAATCCACTCATTGTTGGTTGGATTGGTGGATAGGTAATGGACCTGTTTTTCTTAGGCTTTATGATTCTCTTTCTATGTGAAACATGCCACCATTGAAGACTCTGGGGCCCATTTTAATTTTCCATGTTATTTCTTGATTTAAGAAGATTCTTGGATCTTGAAATATTGGAATGGGTCTCTCCTCTTGGTCTTATCCCCAAAAAAATTTTAAATTCATTTTTTTTCCTCGGAACTTTCATTTAGAAAAAATTTAGAAAAAAATAAGAGGTTGTACAATGACATACAAAAAACGAACAAAAAAAAAGAGTCCAAACTCATAGCCAAAGAAATGGACTACACTCCAACAAAATTAAACCAAGGTCATAATTACAAAAAGGCCGAGCAATAAACATCCATAAGGACACGATAAACTTAGTGACCTCCCAAACCTCTTCCCAAGATCTCTTGACCTCCCTTAAAATTATGCTATTTTTCTCAAGCCAAAATTTCCGCAACACAACAAAGGAACAAGACCGCCACTGAACTCTCCCTTTTATCTCCAAACAGGGGATTCAAGAGCACCTCCTCAACCATGGTTGCTGCACTTTCTACCATACGCCAAACATAAGCCAAATGTACTCAAGCATTTTCTCCATAGGGAATGAGCAAATCAGGGGACTGAACTCAGAGATAGAGGAAATGTTTGAAATAAAGACCGCCACATATATATATATATATATATATATATATATATATATATATATATATATATATATATATATATATATATATTTTCTGTTT
>QLSR01000191.1:1349314-1380214 GCA_031780015.1 Citrullus colocynthis
ATATATATATATATATATATATATATATATATATATATATATATATATATATATATATATATATATGTAGTTTCTGTTTCCAATATATATATATAAAATAAATACGAGACTAAAAATAAATGATAAACTACCCTAATTTACCTAACCTTTGGAAACAAATAATTTATTAAAAAGCATAATAAATCCTAAACTTTTTTACTACTAATGCCCTATCTTTGACACTCAAATTCAACACTAGATGACATCAAATTTCTGCCGCTGCGTTACCTATGTTGGCACTTCTCAAATCCTGTTCTGCTTTCCCTTGTTGTTATAAGTAATCGAGTGAAACATTGGCATATTTGGACTTCAAAGATATTTTTCCCGATTTAAAAATCAGTTGCTGAAAAGTTCATAGTTGTGGAGTGTTAGAAAATTATCAGCGGTCTATTCATGTCAACCATACATGGAATTAGGTTTTCAGGTTTTTAATTCTTTGAAATGTTTCTTTATCCAAAAAAACCATACATGGAATTTTTCTAGCTTCTTTAAGAACTTAAAAGCTTTTATGTTGTCTTACTTTTGGTTGATAGGATCTTTGCCAAGCTGACCCCAAAGCATTCACCAGCCAATGGACACTTCTTTTGCCAACCCGGGATGTTCTGCTGCCAAGGTAGGTCTTATTTTATCTTCTCTCT
Organism: Citrullus colocynthis; assembly: GCA_031780015.1. Classification (NCBI taxonomy): domain Eukaryota; kingdom Viridiplantae; phylum Streptophyta; class Magnoliopsida; order Cucurbitales; family Cucurbitaceae; genus Citrullus; species Citrullus colocynthis. Next base: position 1,349,992 of record QLSR01000191.1, read on the forward strand.
TCATTTATTGTGATCTGCATACTTATCTTGTCTGTTTCCTTAATTATGTTCTTGTAGGAAATTTGATGCAACTTTAATGACATGTCTTCTATTTGATCCTTCTCTAAAGGTACAAATACTGTTTCCTTCAATTGTTTAACCAACAATTCGAAGTTTTGACTGAAAAGCTGAGAGTGTGGTTCCTCAATTTTTGTTTTGTATCTATTTTTATTATTTTATTCATTCAGTGATGCTATGCTTGGTGCTCCATCTATTACATACTGCTTTGGCTTGCCAGGCCCAGGTAGCATCTGCTGCAGCCCTGGTGGTTATGTTGGATAAGACTACTTCCATTTCCTTACAGATTGCAGAATACAGAGATCCAGCTAAATGTGGATCCTTTATGCCTCTTTCGATTTCCCTTGGGCAGATACTAATGCAACTCCACATAGGTACTTGATTGTATTTTTAAAATAAGAAAAAATTCACTTTCCATTAAGAAATCGGAAAGTAGAAGGGTCCCAGGAGCTATATGAATGCTATCCAGTTTGTCTGCATATTGGAAAGAGTAATTGCAGAAGTATTTACACTTTTTTGTCCATAAATAATGCTATCCCGAAGCTGGTCAATTGCTCTTTCGGTCTAGGTTTCTTTCTATCTAAAGTAGTCTCTATAACATTTTGTATTTTGGGGCGACGAGAACGAAAGAGGAAATCATGCTGGTCAATTGGTCTTTTGGTCTTGGACAAGATGTGTTTGTTCCTTTCTATCCAAAGTAGCATCTAACATTTTGTATTTTGGGGTGACGAAAACGAAAAAAGAAATCATGGCCAGGAAGGTGTAGCAAAAGCCATTGGGATTACCTAAAATTAGACTGTAGAGACTAACAGACAAAGCTCAAGTATTTTACAAGAGAACGGCATTTTGAACTAAATTGGCATGTAGCCGATCAATTTTGTTACTTTACAGAGGATGCAAAGACTGATAAATAATGGTTGGGAGGTTTGTGGGAACTGCCTGCACTGAAGTAAGCCTACCCTTTTTTTGAGCGCAAGTGATTCCTCTTGCTCCACTTTTCCTCATTATAGTCCCTTAATTTGTTTTAATTTGTTTCCATTGATATGAACCACAATTTTTTGCTTTCCTTACCATATCTCTATTTGTGTTCCTAGTGAACTCATTTCTAATCTGTTCTGCATTAGATTGTTGCAGTAGGGTTTCACTTTCAATACTTCTAACTTCTGATTGTGAAGTAGGGTTCAGCATTGAATTGTTGCATTAGATTAGTAATGTACCCTCCAAATAACTTGTATTTGTTAAACACCTTCTCTTATCTTCTGTTGTTATTTTCTCTTTGCATCTTCACATTCCTCTTCTTTGTGCTTTTCCTTTCCATTTATAAACGCACGAGTATTTTTGGGTATAGGTGTTCTGTACTTGATCCAACGTTCAACTCATGGTAAATTGCTGACAATCTTGTTCAAGATTCTTTTGCATCTGATATCATCAACTCCGTATGTAATCCTTCTAAATGTCTCATGTTGATTAATATCTTTCCTTATTTTATATGGAATGTTGAACTTTCTTTTTAGATATTATTCATTTTTTCATTAAATTCAGGTTGACTTGTTTTGTTGGTGCAAATATGTATTTTTACTTCAAATGTAATAGATAATTCATGCAAAGGAACAAACTATTTAACATTCTAAAACTTAAAACTAAAAATTACAAATTTACTATTAAATACTAATTACTCACTACGACATTCCTTTCCTCTGAAATGACAACTTGATCTTGAATATTAACAGATAAAGGAGCAGCCAACTACTTCTCTTAATGACTTAAAAGTTCCAATAAAAATATGTTCTTTACTTGTCGTAGCACCATTTCAATTAGAGCAATTGAATCTTTGATTTGCTGAAAATTTGCCCATTTTAAGAAATGATATTTTTTTCTTGATTAGTCAACATCTAAAATCATAGTAGCCATCGGAAGCAATGAAAGACTCCTCTTCCATGTCACCATAAGTCTTTGGAGTGTTTTGAGAATTTTCTTCCTTAGATGAAGCAATTGAAACACGTTTAAAACCAATTCTTGACCCACCTTTTCCTTAGATCCTTAGAGAAATCAATTTCCTTGTCAACATATTCTACAACACTGACGAAGAACTCTTCCTTCTACATAATGGACCCATAGTCTGAAGAGTTTCTTGGTTTAGAAAAATGCTTGCTTTAGCTAGGGTCCCACTTATGTTGTTGCTTTTATTTATTTATTTTAATACCTAAATATTAAGAGATTAAGAGGATTCTACTCCTATCAATATTCAATTCATGCTCATTATGAAGATTGAAAATTGCTAAATTTTCTATATAATGCACTAGAATCATCTGAATAAATACATTTAACTAGTAAATGTCCTAAAAGGAAAAGAGAAAAAAACATTCATTAGTCACTAACTATCCTAAAAGGAAAAGGAAAAAGAAAATACAGTAGTTTTTTTTTTTTTTTTTTTTTTTTTTTTTTCTTTTTTTTTTAGTTTGTTTTTTATTAATTAATTTTTTTTTTTTTTTTTCTTTTTTTTTTAGTTTGTTTTTTATTAATTAATTTTTTTTTTTTTTTTTCTTTTTTTTTTAGTTTGTTTTTTATTAATTAATTTTTTTTTTTTTTTTTCTTTTTTTTTTAGTTTGTTTTTTATTAATTAATTTTTTTTTTTTTTTTTCTTTTTTTTTTAGTTTGTTTTTTATTAATTAATTTTTTTTTTTTTTTTTCTTTTTTTTTTAGTTTGTTTTTTATTAATTAATTTTTTTTTTTTTTTTTCTTTTTTTTTTAGTTTGTTTTTTATTAATTAATTTTTTTTTTTTTTTTTCTTTTTTTTTTAGTTTGTTTTTTATTAATTAATTTTTTTTTTTTTTTTTCTTTTTTTTTTAGTTTGTTTTTTATTAATTAATTTTTTTTTTTTTTTTTCTTTTTTTTTTAGTTTGTTTTTTATTAATTAATTTTTTTTTTTTTTTTTCTTTTTTTTTTAGTTTGTTTTTTATTAATTAATTTTTTTTTTTTTTTTTCTTTTTTTTTTTTTTTTTGATAAGAAACCACTTCATTGATAAATGAAATATCCAAAGTACAAACAAAACCCAAGTATCAGATGAACCAACAAGACAACCCCAACAATAGATGAAAAATACAATGACATTAATACAAACTAAAGGACATGGGGGAACAAAATAAAAAAATTGCAATGTTAATACAAACTTAAGTAGACATGAAAGATTACAAAAATTAAGGAGGAGATTATTTTCTAAATTACAAAACTACCCTAATTTTGAAAATAAAGACTGCATGATGGTGAGTGAGATTCTTTCCAATGCTTATCGGCTATCACAACTTGATTGTTACACATCATTTGTATTGGTGATTAAGAATCTTTTCCAAATTCACTCTGAACTCTCTTGATCCATACCATACACCTTCACACCTGCCATGAGAAAGTCTCCAAATTCAGCTTTTGCACTACTTCTTGTAACCACAAACTAATTTTTGCTTCTCCATGTTAAAAGATTAGCTCGTACAAAGGAGCAGTAACCTGTTGTAAAATTTCCCTGTATTAACACATACGCAGTCTGCATCAGAATAAACTTCAGCATTTCTCTTGTCAGTTTTTCTAAAGAATAATCCTTGACCAAGTGACATCTTCAAATTTTTAAGAATTTTTAAGAATTTTTGGTGTAAAATGCAGCCCCCATTTACTCATTTCAGCTTATTTTTTTAAGTTAACAATTGACTATCGCTCATGTAGCTCTTGTACTTCTTGGGGTTTTTCCCCTTTATATATAAAATGTTGTTTTTACCAAATTTTTAAGAATTATATATATAACTTTTCTATGCCCTTCAATAAGATGGTGCATAAATTTACTCACCTCACTGACTGCAAATCCAGTATCTGGATGCGTGTGAGGAACATGAGACACCCTATCAAGGGTTGGTCTCTACCCTTATCAATTGGTGCAATTTCATGATTAAGTCCAAGTTTCTTTTGTGAGTCCACAGGAGTATTTACTGGTTTGCACCCAGACATGCATGTTTCTTTAAGAAGATCTAGTACATACTTCGTTTGGGGGATAGCAATACCTTTATGAGATATATTTATTAGAAAGCTTTTGGGACCAAATCAAGGGACTAAACTCGAAAATGAGAAAATGTTTGAAAGAAAACTTTACGAGGTGTGGAGAAGTTAGAACACACAAGAAGGCATACAACTTATTAGGTATGTCAGTGAGAATTGCCTTTCTCCAATAAAACTTGGGAACATGAGTAGAAAACATCAGACATCAAGTGACTTTAAGCGGATCTTGTTTTGTTGTGGAATGTCCACACAGGAGCTAAGATGGACAATACATTGGTCTGATAGGTAATCACCAAGGGACGAACTAAAATGTTGTTTTGCATTGTTTGTTTTGAGGTCACGAATTTTTGTCTAGTATTGAGTTTGGATCACTATTGAATCTTTTGAAAATTTGATGAACCTCAGATTTTTCTTTCATGACGAAGGCCCATGTATGATCATAAACAAAAGAAACAAACCATCTATTCCCATATCACACATGCATGTTTTTTCTAACGAGATACAAATGTTTATATCAAATGGATTTTGTGCTTTCATGACGTTGGTATGAGTGCGAATCACAGGGCCTTTTTCACGTGCGTGACCCACATACTTCGCCTCCTAGTTATGGGTTCTAACATGTTGAAAGATCCTGTTGTTTCAGATATCCAAGGATGTCTGAAGAGTTGTTGCCGAACATGGTAAAGGCTTTACAAGCAACAATTGAAGAGGGCTTTCCATTCAAAAGTGATCAAACTGACTTGCTGGTTAGAATTGATTTTGGAACCTTACCCTGATTTTCTTTTATGTAGTTGTTTACTAGTCTTCCTTTTCATTTTGCTATAGGCTGCTGCTATCAGTTGCTTAAATGTAGCCTTATCTACTTCTCAGTCATCACCTCATGTAAAAGAGATGCTTTCCAAACAAATATCCACAGGTTGGCTTGTGCTTTCTGGTTAAATTTCTGTATTTTCTAACCAGTTGATTTTTCAACAGCTGTGGTTTAGCATCAGAGAGATTTTTTGGTGATATTCTCAATCAATTTAGTTCTTATGGGCTTTAATTATTTATTACTTTTAGTCTAAATCACAAACATTCATTCATTTATTTTATCTGTTATTTTTTTTGCGATAGTCTGCTGGATGCTTTAACTGGCTGTGTAGATTATTTTAACAATTCAGGCTGGCTAAGTTAATTTGAGACAAAATACAGGGTAATAAGTACTTGTCACATTTTATATGTTATAATTTCATATATATTGGCATATATAGAAGTCTTAAACTAAAATTAGTAAAATTACAATAAATACAAAACATTACTGTCTAATTATATACACTATAAGAGGGCTCTTCTTTCTATATCCTTTTAAATAATTCTCACCCACTTGTCCTGTTACCTTGGCCAATCTTACTTTTTCATGTGCGCTTTTTCCTTTGCTTTGGTTTATTGATGTTACATGGGGGAGCCTGGAGTTCAAGGGTAGCTTGCTTGAGATGTACAGTGCCAAAGTTTCTTCAATTGAATATAATGGTTTGGGTGTTTACTTCATCACTAGTCCTCATCATCCGATTGTGCTTGTTTTGTCCAGATGGGTGGAGATTGTTATGGGTGGGTGCGGTTGGGTGGTCACATCTTAGGTGTATTTTTTTTCTCTCTCTCCCTTCCCTCCCACTCTCTCTCGGTAAGAAATCATGCTTTTATTAAGACATATGAAAGAATATACAAGAGCATAAAAGAAAACCAAGCTCGACAAAAAGCATAAGGGTTTGACACTAACTACGAAAATGAACTCCAATCCAAAAGAACAATACTGAGCTCATAGTTACAAAAAGGATTATTAACTGATGCCTATAAGGAGATGCTAAATCTAGCCATCTTCCAGAGATCCTCAATCGGTCTCTCAACCTCTCTAAAAGTTCTTGATGGAATACTTAGGTTTATTCTTGACAACTTCATCATGGACCCTAGGACAAGCATTGATCTTCTTATTGCTCATTGTAATGGTGAACGACAGTGCACATATCCTATTCCCTCTTTTGTCTCATATAACCATTTCTCATTTTCTACTTGCTCTTTCATTGCCAACCCTAAAGTCTTTGTGTATTCCTAAAACTGTTTATGAAGCTTTGTCTCATGTTGGTTGGTGTGCTGCAATAGTAGAGGAGATAACTACCTTAGATGACAATTGTACTAGTGGTTTAGTTTCTTTTTTCGCAATAAAGAGGCTATTGGTTATAAATGGGTATTTGTAGTTACCTTTTGAGCAAAATGTGGCAAAAGGAAGGAAAATTTATGGACTGACCCCATCATCTCCACCCCATCAGAACCATGTGATCACCCTAAGGATGCCTTCGGTATCCAGGGGTCACAGACTGACCATAGAACCCAGTTCAATAAATGGAACACACTAGTAGTCCACTCTTCAAAAGTCAATGGGTGTGATTTATTTCTCTTCCTGTGGACAGTTGAAAGCTCATCTTGTTGCTAAAAACTATGCATAAGCATACAATGTTGAGTATTTCGATACTTTTTCTTTAGATGCTAAATTGGTTTCTTTTAGGTTATTTGTTTTGTTAGCATCAATCCATTACTGGCCCTACATCAACTTGATATTAAAAATGCATTTCTTCGTGATTTTCTTCAAGAAGAGGTGTATATGGAGCAACCACCAGGATTTATTGCTTAGGAGAGAATGGAAAGTATGTTGCCTTTGACCCTTTGTAAATCCTTGCATAGATCAAAGCAGAATCCACGAGCTTGGTTTGAAAAATTCAGTCAAGTGATTAAAAACTTTAGAATGAGAAGAGCAAGTCATCATTTTCTCCTTTACAAACGATTTGAGAGTGGTGTCATCCTATTAGTTGTATATATGGATGATATTGTCATTACTAGTGATGACACATTTGGTATCCAATCATTTAAAACCTTTCTCCATAATCAATTGCTTACAAAAGATTTAGGAATGTTGGAATACTTTCTAAGAATTGAGGTAATAAGGAATAAGAAAATTCTATTATTACAGAGAAAATATATACTTGACTTGTTGACTGCAATAGAAAAGTTAGGAGCTAAGCCATGTAGTACCGCAGTGACACCCAATTTACAGCCATGAAAGAGGGCAATTACTAAAAGACCTTGAAAGATATGGACGATTTGTAGAAAAACTGAATTATCTTTCAACGACGATTAAACACAACTTATTTAGTGAGTATTGTGAACTAGTGTATATTTTCTCCTACAGTTGACCATTGGGCTACATTGGAACAAATTTTGTGTTATTTGAAGGCTCCTCTTCAACGTGTTTTATTTTATAAGGAGTATGGTCATACTAACATTGAATTGAATGCTTTTCAGATTCTAATTGGGCAAGATTTAAGAGGAAGATAAAAGATCAACTTCAAGATATTGTGTATGTTGGTGGTAAATTGGTTTCTAAGAGAGAAACAAAATGTGCTGTCATGTTCAAGTGTTGAATTAGAATAAACAGAAACCACACAATATATGTGTGAATTAGTGTGGATATATCAAATACTTATTGATTTGGGATCTGATATCACAACATTGATCAAATTGTGGTATCATAATCAACCAACTACAAAATATATTGATGTGGACTGTCATTTTCAACATAGAAAATACAACAAGATTTGGTATCCGTAGGATATGTGAAGACTCGAGTGCAATTAGGAGATACTACGTGGAAACATTAAATAGAGGATATATAGATTATCTATCTAACATGTTGGGCATGATTAACATATATGCTCCAACTTGAAGCGAGTGTTATAATGCTTATATCAGTATGGTTATATTATTGTAATTTATTTTTAATATCAGTGCTTGTGCGGGCTAGCTAACGTGCACCTTGACTAATCTCATGGGACAACCCGCCTAATTCTACAATATTTGTGTGTCAAGGAAACTCGTAGGATATTAATCCTAGGTAGGTGGCCACCATGGATTGAACTCATGATCTCTTAGCTCTTTATTAAGGTCATGCTCCTTATTTACCATTAGGCCAACCCATGGTGGTTGGCTGTATTATTGTAAATAATATTAATCATGTTGTCTTTTATTGTCTTTTTATTTAGTGAATGAGAAACATTTATTGTAAATATATTAGGTATATTATCCTTTATTGTCTTTTTTTATTTTCTCTTACATAGGTTACCCTTATACCCTTAGATATATATTTCTTTAGTGAATAAAATACATTATTTTAATTCTCTCAAACTTTTAGTGTTTATAGTTCTTGTCTATGGTTGATCATTTTGAAGAAATCACGTAAAATACTGAGTCTCTTTAATCAACTTCCTTGATATCCACGTGATTTGTTTTTTTTTTTTTTTTTAAAAAACCCCTTTAAATTTTTGTGTCTTTTTAATACTTTCTTTTTTTTTCCCGTTTTTTTTTTTTTTTTTAAAAAACCCCTTTAAATTTTTGTGTCTTTTTAATACTTTCTTTTTTTTTCCCGTTTTTTTTTTTTTTTTTAAAAAACCCCTTTAAATTTTTGTGTCTTTTTAATACTTTCTTTTTTTTTCCCGTTTTTTTTTTTTTTTTTAAAAAACCCCTTTAAATTTTTGTGTCTTTTTAATACTTTCTTTTTTTTTCCCGTTTTTTTTTTTTTTTTTAAAAAACCCCTTTAAATTTTTGTGTCTTTTTAATACTTTCTTTTTTTTTCCCGTTTTTTTTTTTTTTTTTAAAAAACCCCTTTAAATTTTTGTGTCTTTTTAATACTTTCTTTTTTTTTCCCGTTTTTTTTTTTTTTTTTAAAAAAATCATTAAAATTTTTGTTTTTTTTTTTTTTTTTGTCTGTGTAGCTCAAAAGGGAAACAGTGTTCTTGTCATATTACTTCAATATTCTGAGCAACTAACCAACCCAACCATATGCATTGAGGCTCTTCAGGTAATATTATATGGGAAATTTTCTTCGGTTTACTTTTCCGACCATTGGTTTTATTATTCTTGCAGCTTTTCTTTCTCAAGCACCTAGAACTGTTTACATGACTTCATGTATGTATTATCATGGATATGATTATTGTCATGTCTTATCTTTCATTTTTTTGAATTGACTATTTTTCCTGATAAAGAATGCACTTGATAAGGAATCATTTCTGCATTGAACTTATGAATGCTTAATCAATAATTTGATAAATGTGATGGGATTGTGAGGTATGTAAATGCATATGATATAGCTCCAGTTTTTGAGATCCAGAATATTAGTAATTGGCTCATCAGAGCTATTAGGTTGTTTAGTTGGTGTGATTGTAATGGAATGATAGCTTTTTCTGGGGAATTTCATAGAATGTATGGTTGAGACTATATATGAGATTTGTTTTGTTGCAGGCCTTAAAAGCTGTATCACACAACTATCCACATATCATGTTTGCTTTCTGGGAACAAGTTTCCTCAGTTGTTTCCAACTTTCTACATGAAGCTGCTCCTGAAGTTTCCACGGGGCAGTGGAGGGTGCAGTCTAGAAACAGTGTTGGAATTATTGGAGAAAAAGTTATAACAGCTGCTGTCAAGGTAAAATGCTCTTTCACGTCTTTGACATGTCAATTACTAATACTATTACATAAAAATGAATCAAGGAAAAGAAAAAAAAACCGAATCAAAAGGTATGGGGTGGCCAAGAAGTCCAAACTTATGCAAGGTTAACAAAGTTCAAAGAATATTCAAATGTGACTAGCATTCAACAAGTCTGTGCTGAATTGAGAGCTGGACATTCAACAGCTTAATTAAGAGCCAAAGTGAATGCATGTGATACTTTTCTATCATGCCATTATGGGATAACTTCATGATGACAATATTATTGTTGTTTTCTGTAGATCATCCAAAAGTACTTATATTGGTCATGAGAGTCTGTCTTCTTCTTTTCCTTCCAAAATTTAATATGACAAATAATATCTTTTAATTTTCTTTTTCTTTTCTTTCTTGGGTTACACCTGTTTACTTCAAGATTTTCTTTTTTACTTTTTGTTGATCTATTTATTCTTTTCGTGGATCTTCAAACAGTAAAGTATTGGTCCTTTTTTCTTTTATAAGAAGTAAATTATGGGTCTTGAAGTAGTCGTTCTCCAAGAGTGTTTTTAGCCATCTCAATTTTTCTTGAATTGTTTGTCTGCATGTGTTTGTAGGATTCTTGTTAATGATTGACTTAAAGTACCAACTAGAGCATTTCTTATTGATGAAATCTCTACTTTATTTAAAAGGCCAAGGTGAATCACTCCACTTAATATGATGTAATATTCTAAAAAGAAATCATAGACCAACTGGTCCCTTGACCTTGTGGATTTTTTTGTTCATAGTTTCTAATAGCAACAATAATGTTAACCACGCATACAATAACGATAGGTAGTTTACCATGGAGAAGGGAAGATTTTGGTCTTCAGTTTCTATGTAGGCCTAGGCAAGAGTGAAAGAAATGTGCAAGGTCATTGGTTTTTACAACTTTGGTGTTTATTATTTTTAACAAGACTTTGGTCCAGTGGGGTCTTTGCCTTTCTCTGCAGGAATTCGTTTGAACGAAACTCGAGGATCTTTTGTGGCCATGAACTGAATAGGGACGTTTGTTGGGATCTTGTCACTCTTTTTGCTTCTATTTGGTCTTCTATCTTCAAGTTCTTTTGTAATTATAGCCTAATTCATATTTACACCAGTTGGGCTTCTTTTTCGTAACCTGTTGGTGTGTGGGGATATCTCATCTCCCCCTCTTTTGTATCCTCCTTTTAATAATGATAGTTGTGTTTCTTATCTAAAAAAGAAAAAAAAAAAGCCCTTTGGTGTTTATCGATTATACAATGTAAAGTTTGTCCTGATTATTTGTAATTTTCTCTTTTAGCAAATATCTAATAGGGAATATAATTGCCGAACTCATAAATTGAGGGACATCAAAAGATTGATGTTTAAGAGTTACTCTCTGTCTCTTTTGCATGTCAATTTCCTTCCTCTTTTCAATGCTGTCAGGTTTTGGATGAATGTCTTCGAGCAATATCTGGGTTCAAAGGCACGGAGGATCTTTTGGATGATAACCTACTTGATTCTCCATTCACTTCGGACTGCATAAGAATGAAGAAGGTCTCGTCAGCTCCATCATATGAATTAAAGAATTTAGATGAAACTATTGACAGGCCGGAGGAGGTATGCGCAGGAATGAAGCAGTGGTGTGAGGTGATTGAGAAGCATTTACCAAGGAGTTTGGTGCATACTTCTGCTATGGTACACCAGACTTTCCCTTATTCTTATTCAAATGTTTTGTTATATTTAAAAATATTATGAAACAATGTTCAATTTTTTTTTTGTTAAATGGAAACCGGCCTCTTTATTGAATTAATGAAGGACACTAATGCTCAAATTACAAAAAAATGAGATATAGATACAAAAGGATGTTCAATAAAACCATGATACCATATACGTACTGCTCTATGATGTTTTGTTATTCTGCAAGTAAAAAGAAAATACACCTTAGATGATGCTAAGAAGGAACTACTTGGATTCCTAGAATTATGTCATAGTTATTTATAGAGAGATTACATACTATACAAAAGGAAATACTACCTAGCTACTTGTACTGCAAAGAGTTCTCGATGTGAAGACACAGAACAAAAGATTGATCTTGAATAGGAAAAAGAGTGGATCTGAAGGATCCAGATGAATTGGCTTATTTAAAGAAAGCCTTGTTCTTTGGATGGAAGATCGAGACCGTGTCTGGTACTGCACTTTTTCACTTTACAACAACTTCGAATCATTCTCTTGAAGTTAAAGCATTTTCATCATAAATGATTTGCTTGCCCCAAGCGACCTAGCCCAGTAGGAAAATCTCAATTCATTGGGCCTTTCGATGCAATCAAATAGAAAGTCCCAAAGTGTTGGATTGTATTTCTGAATTTATCATTTTATCGTTTAGTCCCTGATATTTCTGTTATTTATTTCTGTTGGTTTGTTTTTCTTTGTCCTCTCTTTGTAAGACATGTTAGTATTATTTAATAGAAGGCTGGCCTCTGTGGTTTGAGCAGAGAGCATCATTATTCCTTTTTGGTATTCTTCTGTTATACAAAGGCTCCATATCTAGGAGCTCAAAGTATGCAATTGCATAAACCACCTCGAGATGTTGCGGTTTGAGACTCCTCCTTCCCCTTCTTCAAACTCCGATTCGTACGGATTCATAGAGAATCTTTGATCAACTCTTGAACAAGATGTATTTTTTATCATATCTTAGGGATTTCTTGAGTTGGGTGGAAGAAGCAATATGATCAATACATGGACATAGTAATTTTAAAAACAAAAAGGGGGAAATGGATTGGAATTAAATGATGAGTGGTTGCTTTATGAAAATAAGGTCATAATGATCCCATATTATAATATTAATTAATATTATCCGATGTCTTGAATAGTTAGAAGTTCTTTCATTCCATGCTAGACTTCAAAATCTAACCATTCTTAATTGCTTCCTTCAACAATACTTCTCTCTCTCTCTCTCTTTTTTTTTTGTTTCTTTCTTTTCTTCTTTCTTTTTTTCTATTAAGAAAAGTTAGAGAGCATCAATTTTTATTTACTAGGATGTTAGTTTGAGACATGTTAACTTGTCTAAGAAGAGACAAACAAAAGTTCTTACAGAAAATCAAGCTAGAAGTAGATAACTAATTTCACCTGCACTAAATCAGCGTTATATTAGTCTCACGAAGATGTTAATAATGGCAGCTCTCCCTCTCTCCGTCTCTACCAGGTACCTTTATTACAAAAATTTCAATGGAAGAAGGTTTTTAGTTTTTTAGTCAATGTCTCCTGTTTTGTCGTGTGTTATTCTTTTAGGAACAAAATTTCATTGATGAAATGACAAATTATGAAGATTTTCAGAAATGGCATGGATGCCCAAACCACCTTTATCAATAGGGTGAATTATCTTATCCCATTTGACAAGGTGTTTGTGGTATCCCTCAAATTGATTTCCCCAAAGAAACTTATGGAAGTCGCTTTCAATTCTCTTTGCACCCTTTGGAGGCATTTCAAAGTGATAAATATAATAAGTGGGGAGATTAGTGAGAGTGGCTTAAAGAAGTGTATGCCTGCGACCCTTTGAGATATGAAAATTAATCCAACCATTCAATCTTATTTGAATTTTTTCAACCATAGGGTCCCAAAAGAAAGTGTGTTTAAGGTTAATCATTGAGAGGGAAACCGAGGTAGGAGTTTGGCCACCTACCAACTTTACAGCCATGCTTGTTTGCTCTTTCAATATGCTGAAGAATATCATCCTCAATGTTGATGCCCATAATTTCAGATTTACCTTGATTGATATTAAGCCTGGATAATTTCTCAAAAGCATGAACTCCCTCAAATAAACGGTGAATAGCCCATTTTTCATGAGAAGAGAAAGCAAGGTGTCACCAGCGAATTGGGGATGGGCAATATGGCCATCGGGGGCCCTTCTCAAGAAGCGCTCCCCTTTTTTGGGGGGTTGGTTTCTCTGGAGACCTGTGTATTCTTTTCCTCTCATTTTATTCTCAATGAAAGGTTGTTTCTTATAGAAAAGGGGAAAAAAAAAGACCTTCGCAGGTGCCCATGTCAAACCCCTTTATAGATCCTGCTGAGGTCGATTGTATCATGAGTTGACTAAAACAATCCATAACAAGAATAAAAAGGAAAGGTGAGAGAGGATCACCTTGTCAAAGGTGGCACTAATCTTCCCATGCAGGCGATCATTAATGAGAATAGAGACGTTTGCCGAAGCGATACAACTTCTTATTCATTTCTCCAAAGTTGACTAAAATCTTTGGCCTCAAGATTATTATCCGGAAGAGTCCAATCCACTTTGTCGAAAGCCTTCTCATTGTTAAGCTTAATGAGATATGCCTTCTTCTTCCTCCTTTTCCATTCATCAACAAGCTCATTAGCAACAAGGGAAAAATCTGATAATCGTCTACCATCAATAAAAGCCGACTAGTACTTAGAGAACATGGATGGGAGAATCTTTTCTAGTCTTTTGGAGGGAACCCTTGGTAATAATCTTGTAGAGACATGCGGCGAGACAGATGGGCTATAGTCACTAACTTTACTTGAGAACTGGATCTCTTGGGAATAATGCAAATATAGGTTTCATTAAGTGAAGCATTGTTACTTACCTGGAGGGGGTAAATGGGCAATCATTAAGGCACATGGCCTAGATTGGTGATCTCCATTGCACAATGGGGAGGGGTGCCCTCTTGTGTTCGCGTGGACCCTTCTAAAAGAAATTAAGTGAAGCATTGATAATCCTATTCTAAAAATAAAAAATAAAAAAAACAAAAAGAAAAAGGAAAAAGAAAACAAAAGAAAAGAAAAGAAAAGAAAAGAAAAGAAAAGAAAACTGGAATACTCTCATAATAACACATTTTAGAATGTTCTCAAACTTTTTAAAGAATTCAGTTGTAAAACCATCAGAGCCTGGACACTTATCGGTGTGTAATTTAGAAACAGCATGCTGCATACGTGATCTCTTCTTCAGTAAATACATCTTCCAACAACGAGGCTTACTGGCACTTTGTTTTCCCTAAAAAACCATTCGCCTGCCGAAATGTTTCATAAATTAATAAAATTTCAGTTCTTTTTAACTTTATAAAATAATTTCATCCTGTGAAGTGTGAGGTGTTGAGTTTACCTTTATTAGAATGGATTCATAACCTTCTTTTCCTATGGAAGGTGAGAGCAGCATCTGTTACATGTTTTGCGGGTATTACTTCCTCTGTTTTCTCCTCTCTCTCTAAAGAAAAGGAGGACTATATATTGTCTTCAGTGGTAAGTTTTCATTTGGATGAGACTTCAGTCTACTCTTGAATACTATTTTGGTGGATAAAATCATTTTTCAACAGCTATGTGCTTTATTTCAAAGGTGAATGCTGCAGTGTATGATGAGGTGCCTTCAGTGAGGTCAGCTGCTTGTCGTGCCATTGGCGTCATATCATGTTTCCCTCAAGTTTCCCAAAGGTGCTTCTAAAGTTATGGTGTGCTAAATGTTTATGTTTTCTTCATTACCTTCATCTTTAAAAGGTGAGTGGACCTTTACTAAATGTCTAAAATCATATAGTGCAGAGATTCTTGACAAGTTCATCCATGCTGTTGAGATCAATGCTTGTGATTCTTTGGTTTCGGTAACTGCTTTTATGAACCTATGGTGATTTTAACGTGCAATATATTCTGTTTCTCTTTATCTATTTATGCAAATTATTTCCTCAACACTTCAGGTAAGGGTAACAGCCTCCTGGGCATTGGCAAATATATGCGAGTCAATCCGACGCTTTTTTGATGATTTTCCTTCGAGACAGCCCACAGGTGGGTTTATAGAAACAGACTAGTTGTAATTCACCTTTTGGGAATCTCGCTAGTGTTATGTACTAATAGGGTTAGGGTTTTCTAACACTTAATTCTTTATTTTGTAGATTCAATAGAATGTTCTCATACATTGACACTATTAATTGAGAGCAGTTTGCGTCTGGCAAATGATGGAGACAAGGTAAACCTTTGGCTTTGCTAATTTATTATAGTAGAACTTCCTTTAACCTTTTATATGCTATCATCAGTCTTCATTCTTAACAATAAATAAACTTTACATTGATTAGGATACACACTCCCTAAGGAAGAGAAATAAGAATTGCATGTAAATTCTAAGCCATCTATCTGCAGAATTGATGAAGTGTACATCCTAGAATAGTTAGTTACTAGTCTAAACTGTTTGTTAGTTCTGACTGATTGGTATACTGGCGGTTAGTTGGTTATTTGGCCAGTTAAGAATATCTTAGTTGCAACACTATTATAGAAAGGGCAAATTATCACCATCAATGAAGTCTATGATTTTGAATTTATACCAAATTGGTATTCAACTAGTGAGAAGGCGTAATGGCTAGATGGATAACCACTTTCGGAAGTAATGGAGTTCAGTCCAACAGGGAGTCCGAAGTGGAATTTGTCTACTCTTGAAGATGATCTGGATGCAAGGCCACTTGGGAGTTCTAGACTTGTAGCATTTGTCTTCTTTTTTATGAATTACTTTGCCAGAAAATCTCTCATCTTTTCAATTTAAGGTATTTAGGGGTCTCAAAGTTTTAATTTCATTTGATTAAAAGGCACCAACAGATATGATTTCTTTTGTCTTTAGTGTAAAGTACATTATTGGGTTTTTGCCACTTGATACAGTAGTAAGTTTCCAATTTTGTGTACCACTAGATTAAATCAAATGCTGTCAGAGCTCTTGGAAATCTTTCAAGGTTGATGAAGTTTTCGTGTTTAATTTCCCCCTGTGAGAGGCCTAGAAGCAATTCAATGGTTGCTAATAACTCTGAGGATCTCTTGTCAAAGGGTGATTCAAAAGTACATCCTGGATGCCCATCAAAAAATCTCAATGATACAATTTCGTTCTACAATTTGAGTTTTCTTGAGAGAATAGTTCAGGCATTTATTTCTGGGATCACAACTGGAAATGTGAAGGTATGATTTCTCAGGTGATATTTGGTTACCTAATCCTGTCAGGTTTGCTTTAGTGTGCATTTCCGTCTTTATAGCACTAAATATTTCGTGATGACTAAAATTCTAACGTTTGCTGAACAGGTCCAATGGAATGTTTGTCATGCATTAAGCAACTTATTTTTAAATGAAACATTGAGACTGCAGGACATGGACAGGTAAAATTGAATTTAAAATGTTAAATCTGTTGTCAAGTAACCGGTGTATATTCCTTACTTCCTGCAACATTTTAGAATTTAACTTTAAAGAATAACTTCCCCTCTTGGTCAGTCCAATAAATTTTGTCGACTATGGGTTGTTTGTGACTGCAGGACATGGACAGGTAAAACGGAATTTAATGTGTTTGATAAAATTACATTGTCAAAATAATATACTTAGACAAAATCCTTAGAGTCATTCAAATCATCAATCCAATTAGAGGTTTAGGTTTGGTGCAAAATTTGTCCATAAATGGATGGACGTGTATGTAAATGTTTGTTGCTTACCAAATTAGAGGAATGGGATTCGAGTGTAGTGGGATTCTCCTCAAATTGGAAATCATTCCCTCAAAGATGGGAGAATCTCATTCCCTAAACAATCTCATTTGTTTTCCTTTTTCCCTTTTCCAGAAACCCAGAGCCTATTTTTTAATCACTTTATACTTTCGCCCTTTCTTGCTTCTTCTATACACTCAATCACTATCAAATTTAACCTCATATCTAATTGATGTGTTTTTATTATGAAATTACAAATTTCTATTTAAATTTTTTATTACTTCATTCTAGTGAGCTGTTATTTGTCAATTTGGAATAAAATAATTGATCAAATAAAATTAATTACTCTCAGATAACAATAAAATAAATTATAATTATTCATTATATTTTGTTTGTTTCTTGCTGGTTAGTTTTGCTGTTTTCGAATTTTTTCTTTTCTTTTCTTGATCAGATTAGATACTATCTCATAATTATCTATGACTGTTTTTGTCTTTAGCATGACCACTTGATGAAATGGGGAGGGAAGTGGGACAAATGGGGTCTTTTCATATATCAATACAAAATTTTTATGTGTTTGAATAGAATAATTAAATTCATTCTCAACAATTATTCTTAGTTTGTAACCTTGAACATTTTCTTTCTTTTCACCTATCAATGAAGAATTTTACTCACTGGCTGAAGGACATCGATATTTATTATCATAATTTTTCTTTTTGCTGCTTTGCTAGGGTGTCATCACTTTTCAATATTCTTTTGCTGCTATTGCGTGATTCCTCTAATTTTAAGGTGAGGATACAAGCTGCTGCTGCTTTATCTGTGCCAGCTTCAGTGTATGGTAAGTACCATGTAGACACTATTAGCTAGCCTGAGAACGTAATAATGGAAATGGACAACCTTAGCGAGGTCCGTTCTACTTAGTTTCAGTCTTGCATGATTGGTTTCTTGAAGGGGAGCTGGGTGCTAGTAAGGAGAACTGTGTCCTTGTAACGAGTCATACTAATGTAATTTTTCCCAGGTTTTAAGGAAATTGGAACTTCATGCAGACGGATATTTAAAAGCAAGTTTACTTTTTGGTGCAGGCTATGGGAAGTCTTTTCCAGATGTAGTTCAAGGTCTGGAGCATACAATTGAGAACCTAGAATCAAATCATATTCTTGCTCCAAGTTTCAAGTATAAGGTTGCACTTGAGAAGCAGGTCAATTCCTTCAATCAATTTCAATACGAGCAGTACTACTACATTAAAACAAACTAGCACCTTTCATTTCTATCATTGAGTGAGTACTTTGGATTAGGAGACTTAGCTGCACTCGTGGACCAACAAAAAAAAAGTTGGTGATTACAAAAGCCATTTCTTACAAGCTTTAGAAAATTCTTTGTCAATGGCATCCAAAAGAAAGCTGGAAAATGTAGTTCACTCCCTGTATCATTTTGACTTGAGATATTGTCTCAATTCATTATATCAATTAAAGAGATTTGTCTCTTTTTCCAAAAAAAAAAAAAAATTGTAGTTCACTCCTGAATCACTCATCTTTATTTTTATTCTTTGAACATCTATGTCATCTTTCAGAAATTTCCACAAGTCCGAGATTGATCCTCTTAATCCAATATTGGCCATGAAAGTTGGTCCTTTACCCAATTAAGAATTCAACACACACACTCAAAAGCGTGGCCATGACATTTTAATGTGGATCTGGATGAGTCATTTTCATATTCCCTCATTCTTTTGATAATTATTCTTTAATTACTTAATGTCTTGGTTGTGTACAGCTGACTTCAACAATGTTACATGTTTTAAGTCTTGCTGCCAGCACGGACAATCAACCCCTGAAAGATTTTCTGGTCAAAGTAAGTGCTCACTTTCTTTATTGATTTCAGTATATGGGTATAACTGTCTTTACTTGATTGTAGCATATCCTTACTTTATACACTGTAGTTTTTAGATTCTTCAACCATGGCCATTGATAAATTCAGGAATTATGTGTGATATGCACTAATGCTAGACTATGTACAAAGAAGATGCACAGACGTGGTGGAAAGTATTAGATATATTTGCATTGCATATCAATGAGGCTAAGAACTTTGTCTTGTAAGGGACTGGGACTTCCATTCATCTTTGTGTATTAGAACGTGTTCTTGAATCTTGCAGAGATGGGGGGTTGACATTTGAAGTTTTTCCAAAATGTTAAAAAATCATAATGTTATGAAGTAAATATATTGATCAGAGACATAATGTATTAGGACATAGAGAAAATAGCTTAAGAGCGAGGGCAAAAGAGAGAATCCCTTCTCAACAACTAACAATGAATAGCTTTCCAATCGTGTCAGACATGAAGACTGATTAATGTAGAAAATTAAGTTGATATGTATGGATGAAGTAACTTTGGGTGAAATTTTTATATTTGATTAATTTGCATTATAGAAATTTATTGGTTTTAATTTGAATCAATGTCAAACAACTATTTAATTATCCTAGAACTTCCTATTATAATTGCATGTTAAACAAATGCATATAACTTTGTGTAAGCTATGTCCTTTCTTCAGTTATCTTAATTGTAATCCTAATCTTTGCTAGAAAGCAAGATTTCTTGAGGAATGGTTCAAGGCACTTTGTTCATCGCTTGGAGAGAGAAGTAATTGGCGTGGTGCTGGCGAAGACAATTCCACCAACAACCAGAAGAGAGAAATGATATCGAAAGCTTTACGGTCACTAACTGAAGTGTATACAAGCAGCAATCATAGTGCAATTTCTCAGAGATTTGAGGACTTGGATAGATGGATTCACTAGATTAATTCACTGTTCTTGGTGTGTTATATCAATTTTGAAGAGTTCGGCAGTTACCGTTGTTCCTGTAAGAGATGCAATCCCCTCTGATGAAATGAATGGGAAATGGTAGAGGAATGTTCTACTAGCATAGGCTGTGAAATGCGCTTGAAGATGTTATATAAGTGAAAGTTTCAAGGCGTTCTCGGCATGATCTCGTTCTTGTTGATTGGAAACGGAATATGGATTGGCCAGGGGTACTCTGCAGCGAAATATTAGTATTCAGTTAGCTATGCGGGCAGATTGGGGAAACTTTCCTTCTCAGTAAGCTGGAAGAGAGTGTTTATTTTTCATTTGTGATGTACAGTGTTCGTTTATGTGTAGTTTCTGCAAGGTTTGAGTTCAATTGGTGTTAATTCCCTATCATTAATTTCTCAACTTGCCAATGGAAGATCCTTCTCCTTTTTGAAGTTCATGAAGTCATGTAGAGACAATTATAGTTAAAGTTGTAGTGCAGCTTCTTTACTATTGGTCTATTTATTATGTATAAGGCGAGTGGAATTTATTTTATGTATTTCATTTTGTAATAAATTATGAATCATAGAATTATGTATAGTGCAAGTGAGGATTATTTGTTATAATTTTTAAATGTTTTATGACCCTAAATATAGTGTATTTATTTATTGGACTACTCTAATCATTGTTACTTCGACATTTTTTTCCTAACAAAAGGATATATATTAAAAATACAATTGAATTTGTGTTTAATAGAACAATATGCTTTCAATTTTTTGTTTAATAGGCCATGAATTTTAGGCCATCTTGAGTCGGTCATTAACCTATTAGACCAAAAATTGAAAGTTTGTGAACACTTATTCGACATTAATTAGAAATATCTTAAATCTCTCTATATAGGGTCGAAGGATTTGGACTACAAGTTTTTTTGGTTATTAACACATACTACTTATCAAGTATGAGTTATGTTTGTCACGAACCTATATTGATACAAATCTAAAATTTTGGAGAATAAATTTGTAATTTCATTATTATGTGCATTTTCAATAAAATATTTATAAATTACAAAAATAGACAGAAATTCATATATGTTTCACGATTGCGAAAAATATTTTGGCCAATGTAAACTCTAAAAACCTAATAATACATATTTTTGAAAATTAAATTTTAGTTTTTCGTTACATTGTCAACTAAAATTAAATTCAATATACTATCTATTAGACACGCTTCAAGACGCAGCTACCATAAATCTAAAATTAAATTCATATACTATTATTTATTTATTTATTATCATTATTATTATTATTATTATTATTATTATTATTTTTGGTGACAATGAATAAGAGGAAAGGAAGGGAAAGTCCAAGAAAAGGGGAGGAAAATAGGAAAACAATGGAAGGAGGAGGGAAGACAAAACAAAGATAAAAAAAAATTGTCGCCGACGGTCAACAATGATGAGTGTGCAGCGATAGTCATGAATGTCTGGCCACTTACGATTGCCAATGGTCATACCTCCACGGGTTGATCCACAACAATCACCAACAGTCATTGATGTATGACGGTCAAGGCAACCAGTCTAAGGTGGTCGCCGATCATCACGACAGTCGACCAATGGCGATTATCGACGGTAGTTAATGACCAATCATAAGAGGTAGGAGATGAAGTGGGATTGTTTTTTCAAACTCTATCACATTCATTAAAAAACCCTTCTTCTAAACCCATAAATCTGTTTATTATTTCCAGAAATTTTATTACGACTGTCCAAACGTGAGTTTGGTTTCAAAAGTCTAATTCCAATTTCATAAACCAAATACTAAATTTGACTTAAAAAAAGAAAAGAAAAGAAAAGAAAAAAAAATACATGTCATGATTCATTCATCATTTTTTTCCTTTTATATTTTACTATGATACGTATACACCATATTATAGTGATAAACTAACATGAAAAGACATAGACGCTACGATTAAACGACAAAGAACAAATGCCTTTTGGCTTTTTGACCCACCAACATATTGAATTGATTGACATCCCATCCCACCTACCTTATCCCTAATCCATCCCTCAAATCATCGCATTTTTCTTTTTCTTTTTTTCTTTTTTTTCTTTTTTTCCTCTCATGATTGTTCTACAAAATGGAAATACATTGATGATTTTTTATTTTTATTTTTGAAAAAAAGTTCACCCATATCTTAATTCTGTTTAAATTATAAGGTTAGTCACGGAATTTTCTTAATTTGTACATATTTTGTGTTTAAAAAAAGTTTTTAATATGTTCATGAATTTTGTGTCTACATAAGTTTATATACTTCAAAATAAAAATAAAAATAAACCGTCAAATACGTCATTATATAATTCATACCACTTTGACATTGACATAGCAAATTGACCATATTATATAAGAAATATATGTGGAATTGATTTCAAACATGTTTTAAGTATTTTGATGGTGTAAGCTTTGTGACTCGATATAATCAATCTATTACATACATAATTATTGAAAATTTCTGAATTTTGAGAAGTCTTTTTAAGTATATGGACTTAAATATACACTTCTAGGTGCATCTACTACAAACTTCTAAAAGCAAAAAACAATTTATTAGACATCATCTTGAAAATCAGTAACTAAACATGTAATTTAAGCTTGTTTAAATCTCTATCTCGATTCTGAATTTATTTTGTTCTATTTTGCTTTCTAAACTTATAAAATGTCCATTCTAATTCTTGAAATTTTAAATAATGATCGACCACTTTTGTCTTCATCACTAATATTGCATCAATAAGTTAATACATCGCTTGTGTGCCCCTTCAATGTATCACCCCAAGATGACCATCACTTTTGAGAAGAAATCAAATCAATTTTTTTCAATTTCTCAACCTCTTACTTATTCTTACAAAAGTATAGTTGAAAATGTTGATGTTAAAATTTGGACAAGGAAAAAGCATACTTGACCTTCATGTAGTGATAAATAGGAATTACTTCAATTACGTTTAAAAATTCCCTTTGTTTAAGGTACAATAATTAAAACTATCCTCCAATAATGAATTTATAATCAACCCAAAGAAAGTTAAAACAAATTTGGCTTGAAAAGATTGATCGAGGATTAAGAAGAAAAGAAACTTGTTCCTATTTTCAAGATTTCAAACTCTCCACAATCTAATTGATCAAAACTAAATTGAAAGTTCTAAGACATGCCTTGTAAACACAATAATACAAAGGAAGCATAAAAGCTTGGGAAATTAAACTCTATGATAAATTCATTCAAATTCCAATTCTACTTTAAATATGAAAAATGCGGCACTATCTAAACTACATGAAAAGTCACTGTGAAAAGACACAACCTTTCATCTATGTTGTCAAGGTTAGCCAAAACTCTTCAACTCTACACATGAACCATCATAAATGTAAATACATGAAAATAAATAGATACATAGGTCATTAAACATGTGGATAAATCTAAATTTTCAAATTCATTGTGTCTCTTGAGAGACATTGAAGCTTGAAATGTTCCAACTTTTCACCATAGCTTGGAAAAGTAAACATTTAATGCTTCAAGAAGACATTTAGCTCTAACTCTTGTCAGTGCCACCTATTTCCTTATCATATGGCATCAACCATGAACTTTTTTTTATTTTTTAATTTAGAGAAATCTTTTTTAGCATGTCTAGAGGTTGAGTATTAGAGTTGACTTACTTCCTATAAGGATTTGATCTCATATTTTCATTGACCTATGTCTTCTTCCTTTAGAATTTTCGAGCTAAATTTGGATTATCTAATCCTTTATTCGGCTGGTCCACTAGTAGGACAAAATTTCTTTAGGGGTTTCTTAGGGTTAACCTCGGCAGGTGGCATGGGCCAACTTTCCCTTTTTAGCTCAATCCTTATTGTCTTCACCTTTATTTGCCTCTAAATGTTGGTCATGCTCTTTGGTCCAAAATAATCCAATAACAAAAAATGATCAAAAAGAGAAAAAAAAGGAAAAAAAAAAAAAGGGCATTCACTAATTAGCGTTAGGATAGGATTCATCACCTTCCCACCCTAAAAATGTACTCATATCCATTTTAAGTTGGGCAGATACCATACCTCGGTTGGCAACTTAGTTACACTTCATCACCCATTTGGATAAATACTCATTTTAATATACAGGTCACATCATTTAATTAATTTGTTGAAAGAATATTATCAACAAAAAGTCCAAAGTAGTCCCTTATTTAAAGTTCACTCAATATATATTTTCAAATTTTCATATTAAAGTTGACTAAATAGATATTTTCAAATTTTATAAAATATAAATTTATAAACCAAAATAAAATGTCATATAAACGTAGTTGAACGATAAATTTGTATTATCAACCCAAAATTTAGGTTGTGTTTAATATATATATATATATATATATATATATATATATATATAAAGCCATTTAAACCTGGTTGAATCTAAAACCATTTTGAGTAGAGGGCAATTATTCGACTAGGAAAGGCAACTTCTATTTTGGCCTCTTATGCACTCTTCAATGGCTCAACCCCACGTTCCATATATTCTTCCACCTTTTATTCTTCATTTATATTCATAAGCTAATTTAGATGTCTATTTGTTTTTTTCCATCTTAAAATAACCAAATATCATATTTATTTTTCATTTGTTGTTTATTAACCATACGAGAAATTTAAACCTCCAATCTTTTAAAGAGGTAAAAAAATTAATGTTTTGTACTGTGATGTCGGAAGTTCAATTTTAATCTTTGTATTTGTTGTACTAAAAAAATAATACAATTCATGTCTCGAATTGAAAAAATAATTAATTATTTGAGTTAGGTTTATAAAAAATTATTTTAAATGACAAAACTATTAAGAATATTTAATAGCAAAATATCAATATTTATGAAAAAAAAAATTGTTATATTTATAAATATTTAAATTTATTTTTCTAACTAAAATATCTCATTTTAAATAATTAGAATTCCTAATGAATATAGGTTTAAATTTTGGGTTGTCGGTGTTGTTTCTCACTTCAATGCATTTCTTAATTAGAAATTGTCTGTGTTTTTACTGCCTTCCAACTTTATCATATTTTATGGTAGATTTTAAAAGCAAAAATGCTTTGTTCTCAATCATTTTAGATTTTTAAATTATTTGATAAAAAAGGATAATACTTGCTTCCCTCGTATTATTGCAATTGCTGGCACAGTTTTAGTTCATACTTCCTTTTAGCTTAAATTATACAAACCACCCCTCAATTTTAAAGTAAGTTTTAATAGTGTAATTCAATTTTACTTTAAATTTTAAATTTGTTTGAAAATAACATTTCCATCAACTATTTCACTAAAATAGAATTGAAAAGTGGAATAGTTAATGATTGATAAAATAGTAGTTCACACAGTTATATCTCTAAATTTTATAATTTGTTCCAAATATATCTTTAAAATTTTAAAATTTTTATTTTAAGGCTTGACCGTACCATTGAAATTGTTTCAAAACTTCCATTTTGTTAGCTTTCTCTATTTGCAATGAAGATGACGTGGTGTGAGATGCGTGGTATAAGTAATACAAGAAAAATTATGAGTCTTTGCCACGTTCAGGTATTTTCTCCTTATAATTAATAGATTTGAGAGAAAATAAAATCTTTGAAGAATATAACGAAATTTTGAGTTAGTATTTGAAACTCTTGATTTGTTCTCTATAGATTTCTTAGATTTGGAGATGAAAATTAGTTCATTTATTAGTCGATCTTTTTCTTTGTTATTTTTCTAACTTTCACAAATTAACACTTTTAATTCGCCTCACTCTAGATTTGCTTCCTCACGAGCAACATCATTTTAAAATGTGACTAAAATACTCTTTAATTTTAAACTACACTATATGAAACCTTTATTTTTCAACTATCCGTCACACTATATATTTTCATCTACATGTTAACAAAAAAAAAAAAAAAAAAAAAAAGTAGTCAATGAAATATTTGCTTTTAGAAAAAATTCAAAAGTTAATTAGAAATTTTCAAGAGCAGACGTGAAAATTTTTAAAGTTTTGAGAGTATTATTCAAATCTATAGTCTAAAATGTTGAGATATTTTGTATAATTTAGCAATTTTTAAAAATATATCATCTCTTCCTTTCCAAGAGTGGGAAATTTATAATTCATCTGCCTTGTACTTTTCCTTCAACATTTTTTTCCAGGTAAAGATTAAATTATACTAGAGAGTACTAATATATTGACCATCAAAATGAAATTAAAACTTTTATGTATGCAATAAATACCATATATGTGTATATATGTGTGTGTATATATATAATTAATTAATATTTGGATGTACAGTACACTTCAAAGCATGAAATTATAAGTTTTCAGTGCTTTCAAAATGTTGACCATTTCAGTTTCTTTGTTATCTTTTTTATCTTTTTTTTTTTTTTAATCATAATTCAAATGTTGCACCCCACATAATGAGTTCTTTTTTTTTTTTTTAATAGTTTTGCTTTATATTAAAGAGTTTTTAATGCATATAGAATTTTGATTCGAGTATTGCAATCGAAGGCCAAAACGTGCACTTTTGAAATAAAATATGAATACCATAATGAGTGTTTTTTAAGGTAAAAAAATTAAAATAGACAAACGTTCAAAAGTATATAAATTAAAATAGATGTTTTAAAAGTACAAATACCAAGCACCAATATCACTTTTATTTTTTATTTTATATTATTATATATAGATATTTAAAAAAAAAAAAAAAAAAGTCTTCTAAAATGAAGTTTTAATACAGCCACAGGTCTTGAGTATTTTCCTTGCCTACCTCCCATAGAACACACCTGATGGGTTGTATTTATTATGGTCAAAGTTAGCCACCAGTTCGCTTTGGACTCAAATATCTAACGAGATAAGTTTCAATCTCAAATTGGCAAACTATGTCTTATAAAATTATTTATATAATTAATTGAATAACATTGTAAAGTAATTCCATAATCATAGTATTATCAAGAATACCAACTTATCAACTTCAACTCAATCCAATTAATTAAGTAATTATTGCTGACATAAACATAATTTAAGCATTGAAAGTTTATACTCTCATTCCAAATTTAATTTTCATACTAAAAATGAGAGTAAAGTACGGATCTGGACCCTTCCTCTCGATTTGTATCATAATAAAACATTAGATCGATTTAAAAATGAGAATGAAAATGTGTAAAATATTTGTACAACGTTACATTTCTTTATAAATGGGAAGATAGGTGGAATATTTTTAAACCTCAGAATGCAAATGCAACGACGTGGGACCCTTATTCTATTTCCCTCAATTAAACCACAATCAATTTATTTATTTTAAAAACAATATTTTGACAAATCTGATCTAATTTTTATTTCATCCCCGAGTTTAAAACTGTTATAGTATTACTTCTTAAGTTTCGTTAGTTAAGTTTTAAGTTAAATTTCAATTTACTTTTTAAGTTTCATTATATTTTTTTTTGTTATTATTAAAATTAATTTCAAAATTTTACTTCATAATTACTTAAAATTAAGGGAAAATTATTTTTTTAGTCTCCAAATTTTGAATAATATGTGTGTTTGGTCCCTGAATCTTAAAAATGTACCTTTTTAATTCCAAAGCTTATAAGAATAGGTCCATTTGGTCTCTGAGTTTTCAAAATACAGTTTTTAAAAAAGTTTAAAAAGTCTTTCAAGTATTTATTTTTTGTTTGTTAAAAATAATTATATGATATTTAAAAATTCAAAAGAATAGTTTTAGAGATAAAATTGTTTTTGAAAATTACTATTCTAATTTAAAATGTCATATAATTATTTAAAATAATAATAATAAATTATTTGAGAGACCTCTTAAACTTATTTTCAAAAACATTGAGACTAAAAAGATACATTTTTTAAACTTAGAGACCAAATGCAATATTGTTCAAAATTTGGGGACTAGAAAGGTAATTTTTCCTAAATTTAATTAACAAACATTAATGTCATTCTATAAAAATTTAAAGTTTAAACTTAATGACCAAATTAAAACAAAATTCAAATTTCAATAATAAATTTGTAACATTTTAAAAATTTAGAGACCAAATCAAGGTTGATCCAAAATCTATATATATTTTTTCATTATTTATTGTTTATATAGAAAATGGGAATACGAAGGACAAGCCGATTATTAAGATCAGACGTAGGGACACATGCCACTAATAAATATGACCTTCACGTGATTTCTTTTCCTTTCTTTCTTTATTTTTTACTTTTCTCTCTCTCTCTCTCTCTCTCTCTCTCTTTCCATGTATGGCCCTCTCTCAGAAACTCTCTCTCTTTCCCATTCCTATTTATTGTATTCATATTTATTTTCACTTTTTACTTTTTTGGGTATTTTTTTGTGGTTAAAAATTATTTTTTTGCCTCTGAATTCATGTAGAAGTAACCACTTAATCCATTAAGTTTAATTTGCATATACTTTATATAATAGTTTAGGTACATGAACTCAATATGTTTAGAAACTACAAAGTCTAAATCAACAAATAATGAAAATCAATATATAATTTCAATTAATTTTTTATAACAAGGATTAAATTGTGACAAATTTGAGAATACAATAACTAAATTGTTACGTACTTATATAAACACTAAATTATCATAAAATTGAGAGTATAATAACTAAATAATTATAATTAAAGTTCACGAACTAAATTGTTATCTCTATAAAAGTTTAGGACCAAAGGTGATTTTAAATTGAAAACACATTTTTAGAACTTAAGTTCCATTTAATGTTTCAAAATGTTACATTTCTATGTTTTTTTAATTTTGTTTTCATTTGATCCTATATTTATATTTTCATTCTTGAGTAGTTAACGCTGATAGCTTACAATTAAATATTAATAGTGACTGAAAAAATAAAGAAAACTGGAAACCATATTTAATGTTACAAAAAAATTGTAAGAAATTAGAAACCACACTCAAAAGTGAAAGACCAAAATAAGTATTTATTTATTTTTAAAATTTTGTTCTTATGGGCTACGTACTGGGGACGTTCAGATCTATCGTGTTTCGGAATATGAATGGTTTTTGGGGAATTTCGAAGGGAGCGTTCAATTGGGGAGGGCCAATTTAGTGTGGATCTTAAATCAAAATTTGATTTTTCAAGGAAAAAAAAAAAAAAAAAAGGAAGATCACAGCGGGCTGGTTATTAACTTATAACCCTGAAGGGAAGGAAAAAAATAAATATTTTTTGCTCTTGGTAAGGGGCTTTTGGGCATTGGTTTGAAACTTGGAATAAGCACCTACAAAGTTGGGGGATATAAAGGAGGAAAATATGAAATGAAAAGGGAAAAAAAAAAAAAAAAAAAAAGGGGAGGAAAAAAAAAAAAAAAAAAGGAAGATCACAGCGGGCTGGTTATTAACTTATAACCCTGAAGGGAAGGAAAAAAATAAATATTTTTTGCTCTTGGTAAGGGGCTTTTGGGCATTGGTTTGAAACTTGGAATAAGCACCTAAAAAGTTGGGGGATATAAAGGAGGAAAATATGAAAAGAAAAGGGAAAAAAAAAAAAAGTAAAAGAGATAGGAAGTAGATTATGGAATGAAATGCAGCAACGTGTGAAATGTAAAATGAAATGAAAATGAAAGTGAAATGAAATCAAGGTGGGGAGTAATTTGAGGCTAGTGACTCTCCTGTGAACCCTCATACTCCATAAGACTAAATCCTCTCTCTTTGTTTCTTTGTCTCTCTCCCTTTCCACCTTTAGAAATTTAATGAAAAGTTATGATATAATCGAAGAGCATTCCAAATTACCAATTCATCTTCCTTCTGTTCTCTCTGTCTTTCTTTCTTTCTGAGTCAGTATTAGTAGTTTCTTCTACAAAGGAAAGTTCAGGCTTCTTCTGATTTCTTATCATTTTGGGTAAGCTGTAAATCTATTTCCTCCACTTACTTCCTTTCCTTGTTATGGCTCAGTGTCTCAATGTCCTTTCTCCAACTTACCCATTATTGTTCCTTTTTTTATAACCTCTTACTTTACTCTTTCATCTATCTGGCCTGATTCGCTCCTTGTACCTTCCTACAGCTTTCTCTTTCACTATATTTTAATCTTCCTTCGTCTTCCCATTGTTGATAAAAAGTGAAACAAGCTCTCTTGCTTGCTTGCTACCATGGTCTATGATTGCTTCACATGAAACTCATCTTCTAGCCCACACAGCCAAATCCTGGTTCAGAAATCAGAACCCTTTTCAGGTTTGGAACCTTCTTCTTTTTCTTCTAACTAATGGTAAAGGAAAAGGGAAGCTCTTGAAAAAGAAAATGGTTGTTTTGTTTCATCTGGGTTGGGTTCGCTGTTGTTTTATTTAAATCTAAGCAATGGATTGTTCTAAGCTAATTAGTCCAAGTGATTGTTGGGTTTTCTTTTTTTCTTTTTTTTTTTTTTTTT
>QLSR01000191.1:1387064-1427192 GCA_031780015.1 Citrullus colocynthis
AAAAAAAAAAAAAAAAAAAAAAACATAGGTTAAATTGCAATTTTGCTCCATATGAGATTTCGTCAAACTATAATGATGATATTCTGGTTTGATAAAATTTTCATAAATAGTCTCGTAAAATTTTTGTCGAACTATAGAAATAGATTCTAAATAAGCAACCGTAATTAGATATCATTAGGGATATCTGTAGAGGTATTGACTCATCTCTGTTCTATCTAATTTTATGTTCTCATGTGAAATCTTTTATTTAAATTGAGATGGAATTCTCCACGAAGAAGTCATAAGAATTGGATTCTGGGTAGAAAATTATTCTGTATTTACTTTTTCTTTTCATTCATGATGAAATAAAATAAAATCTTTTTTTAAAAAATTCATATAAATTGTTAGTTTTCAGCGTTATATTCTTGTACATCCTAATAAAAATTAAAGAATATTTCTTGAAAATTAATTTTAAGAATTTATATATATACATGGAATTTGTTTTTGGATTTAAATTAAACCAAATATTATGATAACAAAGTTTTTTTTTTATACTTATCTTTGTTTTAAAGGGACTATTTCGTAGAGCTCAAAAAAAATACTTTAAATGCATTTTGAATCATTTAAATTGGAATTCAAATAGAAAAAGTTATGATCAAAAGAAGGTGAGAAGAAAATCTTGTGTGGCTATGGAAAAGTTGATATATGTTGCTTAATGTTAATATTTTGTTGACGTGTTGTATAGGAGTTGGATTTTTATGATGTAGTGATGACATGGTATATTGTAGATGGGAAAATTTATAGTACTATCATAGTACTTAATATTTTCGTTCATAATTTGACACGTCATTACATGATATATTAATTTATTTTGTGGACTCCATATTATTCTTAAATGATGTTATCATGGCAAGTAATGAATGAAGGTTACTAGTATGGGCAATTCTCAATACTAAGTTAGTACTAGAATTTTTCTTAATATGGCCCATTCAAAAGTAACATATGGAAAATGTTTGAACTAAAAATAATAATAATAATAAGGAAAATTAAGGACAGGTGCTAGTGCATATACACAAATCAAATGGCGATACATGGCACCATATCCTCGCACATGGTGTGCTATTTCAGCTTGTTGAACATTACTTTTATCAAATTGTGATTCTTCCAAATTATCGGACTTGTTTTGATTGACGTGGCACCAATCCATTGGTTTTGGTTTTTTTTTTTTTAATTGGACATTGATTTGGATTCCTTCCTTGTAAAACCAATGGATTAGTTTGGTTCTTGGTTGGTCTCGTAAAATTGAACCGACTATCGCTCCTACTTTAAATTAAAAAAAGAATTTGATTACATTTTCTATGCTTCATTTTATTTTATTTTTAACTAAATAGAAGGGCAAAGTTACACTTTTTCAAATTTTATTAGCTCAAGTTAAAAGAAAGAAGTTTGATTATTATTATTATTTTTTTTCATACTACGGTCCATTTTTTTTTTAAAAAAAAACCTATACTAAAACTTGAAGGAAAAAAAAAATTTTAAGTTGAAATTTTTTCAATCTAGAGTCAAGGGCCAAATACCATAATATTCTACAAGTTTTCCTAGCAACCAAATGTTGTATGATTAACTCAATAATTGTGAGAGGGAAGAATCAAACCAATTAACTCTTGGAATAGTAATTAGACACCATTCATACTCTAAAATCTCTTCACTTTGTCGCGATTATCTACTTGAAACCAATAGTTCAAAAGAAAAATAAATAGTTGCAAATATAGCAATCAAATTTAAAATATTAGCAAATATATCACAAAACAAAAGAATTTGTAAATATAACAAAAATTTAGATTAAGCTCTCAGAGCCTATCAGTGATGGAGCATATCACTCAGATGAGTGATAGACCATATTACTAATAGAAGTCTATCGCATATAAATTTTGCTATATTTACAATTATTTTCAAATGTTACTATACACTTAATTATTAATCCTACAAGTGCTACCAATTGCAATTATCCAAATATCTTATGTTCGAATATCTCTCTATCTTTTATGGACAAATAATTCTCCTTCTTTATTTTATTAGTTTTGCACAACTCAAAATTTTAGTAAGGAAGCCTCAGCTACAACTTTTGTACCTGCTTCTCCTATTACAGTGGAAGGAATTCCTACCCCTGGAACTCCTCTTTACCGCATTTGTTCCTCTTCTGTAAGAGTCAGTTTACTGCTCTTGCACCTCTAACTTCAACATGAACTTTTGCATCTCTATTCGCATCCCCTCATATGTAGTCTCTACGCTTTTTTGATCACATCTGAAACGACTACAAGTGTGTGCATTTCCCTATTAATGTCCTTACTTGCCTGCCTTGGGATAGCCTAGCCAAAATAAAAGTCGAAGACTATGAGTCATATTTTCACAAAACCATTGAAGGCCATGTGTGTCCCAGCTTAAACATAATCCATTAATGGAAATATAAAAAGTGACTCTCAATTGACTACATTTATTGTTGTTTTACCTATGTTCCATAATCGTAATAAATTGTAGGGTTTGTCTCTAAATCTGTAATCAAAATGTATAATCTAATTGATGAAAGGATGGTGTTCAATCCTGATTGTGGTTGTAGATTATACTTTACCTTTATTGATACAAATATTATTACTTATGAAAATTATGAATATATCACATTTATTGTTATCTTTACTCTTACCGTTATCGTTAACATCAAATAGTAACGGTTACAATTTCATAATTTTAAGTAAATGTAATAAAAAACAATCTAACTACATTTGTGATTCATGTCCATTACGATCAATTTATCGCTAAAATCTTATTATGATTACACGAACTTTTATTAAAATTTGATAAACATAGGCTAAGTTCAATAGTTCGATCTCCGGCCGACCCTCCCGTAATACTTGAACTAAAAAGGCAGGTAGAAATTGTCAGGAAGGTGAGTTTGGAGTTGGGAGTAGGACTCGGTTGGAGAGAGAAAAGAGAGAGAGATTACGTGTGTGTGTGCGAGAGAGAGAGAGAGAACGGAGAAAAGGTTACGTGAATGTGAATCTCTGAAGAAGAAACAGCCATTAATCTCTCTCTCTCTCTCTCTCTCTCTCTGTCTCTATTTAGCTTCTCAAGCGGTGGCCTACGAGATTCGCCTTCTCGTCCTCTACCTTTGGGGACTTGCAGCCTCAACGAAGATCGGATTCACCGTCGTCTCAAGGACTGAGAGTTATGGTGGAGACCGACAACATGGCCGATTCGTCGCACAACGTGGAGGATGAAGTTGGGAGAGTGTTGGAGCAGGCGAAGGAGCTGCATGATTCAGCTGCATCTCTAATTTCCAGAACAGCCAGCGACGAACAGTCTCTCCGCCAGCGTGCTCTCTCTCTTGAGTCTTCAATTCGTCGTCTTCGTTCTTTACTCAATTCGCTTCTCTCCAAGAAGCTTTTGGACTCCAAGCTTGCTGAAAAGGTCTATATCTTTATCAATTTTTATTACGCATTTGATTTCAAATCTATCGTTCTGCAATCGACGGATCGATTCATCTTTTTTATTTTGTTCTGAATCAGCTGGAAGATGACTTGCAAAGAGCTAAATGTATGATGGTCGATGGAGAGGTTGCATCGTTTCTTCCTGGGAAACCGCAAGGTTAGAGTTCTTTCCTTTCGGATTTAGAGATCGTGAATTGATGTCATTTATATTTTAAAAGGACAATATCAGGATTAGCGTCAGTATGCTTCTTGCTACATTTAGTGTCTGAGTATGTAATTTGATGGCAGGGAAGTTCTTGCAGATGTTTCTGGGACCTATTAATGTGCGTGCCTCAAGGAAAGATGTTCAGTTGAAAGTTAAAGAGGAATATAACAGTTACAGGGTATGAATTTCTATTACTCTTTGTATTGCATAATCTCACATCTTTTCCCTTTGGTCGTAGAGGCTACCCTTATTGCATGTTGTAATTTGTTCCTTGAATAAACTTTTCAATAATTACGGCTACGGCATACCTCGAACTCTCCGAAATTAGTGCTTTGTTATAAGAGTTATTCTCTCACTCGCTTTTGTGTTTTACTCGAACACCTGTATTAGACGATCTACCTTTTTAAGATCAGCAGCCATCAACAGCTGACTGGAAAATTGTTTCTTCTATGCATTTGCACGGTGAAGCTTCAGATGGACCCGATTAGTTAATTTTACCCCTCGTCTAGATTTTAGCATATTTTCCAGTTTATGTTAGGTAGGAAACAAACTGTCATTAATAGAATGGAATTTACAGTTTGAATAGAATATGTGTCCTCTAACCCTATACTAGGAGTTATTAATCACCATTTTCAATTGGAAAGCGGAAGATACAGAATAACTACATAAATTGTTTAAAAACCTTTGCTCTATCTTGGACGTGCTGTGAAAGCATTTGCAGAATGAACTTTCTAACGGTTCAAGGGAAGACAAAGAAATCCTGAAAACTTCAAAGAGCTTCCATCACAACTTCACATAGAATGGGATGTGCTACATTTTTGCAACTATATTTCTGGACATGCTGTACAACCTAGGGAGAGAGATTCAAAAGGATGGATGGAATTGTGTGTCACGGATATAGCTTCCATCCTTGGGTGTTGAGTGGAAACTTTACCCTTTACTTTTTTGGGATTCCTTCTGGGAGGTAATCACTGCTTTTTGAGTTTTTGGGAGCCATGGTGAACAAAATTAGAGCAAAGTTAAGTGAAGAGGAAGGGTATGATATTTCCTAAAGCGGAGGGCTTACAGTTGCTCAATCAGCCCCATTGACTTTATGTTACTTTTCTCTTCTCAAGGCTCCGTATGGGAGTGACTCAAGAGATGGATAGGACTGTGAGAAATTTTTTCTGAGATGGTGGAGATTTTAAACATTGTTGTTGTCCCCACCTTGTCAAGTGGAGTGGACTTTGCTCCCCTAACAGTATGGTGGTTTGGGTATTGGCTCATTTCATGAGCAGTATAATGCTCTTCTTTTAGTAACTCTAGTAGGGGTTGTTGGGATGTAATGGATGAGGTGCATCTCCACCATTATTTTTGTAATGGAGGCAATGGAGGAGTTATTCCTTTTTGTTTGATGGAGGAGGTGCTTCTTCACCCTTCTTTTAGTAACGAAGGGTGATTTGGTGGCTGGCTGCATCCTTTTCTTGGAGACAAATAGGAGAAAATTTTGAGGTTGAAAAGGGTCTTTGGTGGGTTTTGCAAAGCGTCTCAGGTGACCCCAATCATTGTAGCCTCTTGCATTCATTCAATTTTGTTTTTGTTGACTTCATTTTTATGAGCTCTTTTTCATGCTTTTATGTTTTATATGTCCGTTTGTCACAATGAAAGCTGGTTTCTCATAAAAAGGAGGGGAAAAAATACCCCAATAGCTCAAGGACATGGTGTCTGGTTACAACTTACAACATTCCTTCAGTCTACTTAATAATCAATCTCTCATTTTGGTAACCAAACCAATTTTTATTAAGACAAATCTGCCTTTCAACTCTGCCTACCAGCTCAATGAAATGTACTGATTTTTGTGAAGCTATGCCATCATGTCAGTGGTTATTTGAATACTTATTCAGCTGACATCTGATTTCCTAGGGATATCTAAGTTTTGGTTTCATGCTAGCTCAACATAGAGATATCAGTGATATGATTGGAGAGTTCCTCCTTTATTCACCCTTTTATGAGAACTAAGAAGGGTTGGTTTTTATGGCTCACAGGGGTGTGTGCTTTATTGTGGGTTCCTATCTTGCCGCAAGTCTTATCTTCCTATTGTTTCCCTTTTCTCCTAAATATATGGTAAATTTTCTAGTCAATTCTAATCTTGCCTCTGTGATAGAGACTAAACTATAATAGGAGACATAGTTGACGAAAAGATTTTAGAGGGGAATTGAAAATAAATCACTTAATGCATTGTTTTGGTGCTAAGAAATGTGGCAGGTGCTGCAGGTCTTATTTCAAAATTTCTAGACCTTATGGGTGTTGACAAAATAACTAAGAGCAGTATTATTCAACTTCAACGTAGAATCAAGTTTAGAGGTTGGTTGTGGAAAAATACAGTTATAATAACTAGGAACTAATGGATATTTTGGACAAATTTACCCTGTGGTGTGAGAGGTGGATGTAGCTAAATGTCTCAAGCAACTTGTTGGCGTTCTTAATCTTCTTTCTTTAATAATTACTATTATTATTTACAACCTGATATTTTTCTATTTGAGGGTTCTTGACATATGTGCTATTGGACATTTTGTTTCATACTTTTAATCAAGGTGTATTCCTTCGTTTTTCCATTGTACATGATATTGAAAATGGTTTTTTTTTTTTTTTTTTTTTTTTTATAATTTTTTTTTTTTTTTTTTTTTTTTTATAATTTTTTTTTTTTTTTTTTTTTTTTTATAATTTTTTTTTTTTTTTTTTTTTTTTTATAATTTTTTTTTTTTTTTTTTTTTTTTTATAATTTTTTTTTTTTTTTTTTTTTTTTTATAATTTTTTTTTTTTTTTTTTTTTTTTTATAATTTTTTTTTTTTTTTTTTTTTTTTTATAATTTTTTTTTTTTTTTTTTTTTTTTTATAATTTTTTTTTTTTTTTTTTTTTTTTTATAATTTTTTTTTTTTTTTTTTTTTTTTTATAATTTTTTTTTTTTTTTTTTTTTTTTTATAATTTTTTTTTTTTTTTTTTTTTTTTTATAATTTTTTTTTTTTTTTTTTTTTTTTTATAATTTTTTTTTTTTTTTTTTTTTTTTTATAATTTTTTTTTTTTTTTTTTTTTTTTTATAATTTTTTTTTTTTTTTTTTTTTTTTTATAATTTTTTTTTTTTTTTTTTTTTTTTTATAATTTTTTTTTTTTTTTTTTTTTTTTTATAATTTTTTTTTTTTTTTTTTTTTTTTTATAATTTTTTTTTTTTTTTTTTTTTTTTTGTTGGGTAAATTCTATGTAATTTTTGCTTGAGGTGCCCTCACGGTGATCTCTTTCAAGCAGGACAGAACTGCTCTTCTTTTTCTCCTTTTCCCATCTCTGCTGCTTGTTCTAAGAGGCTGGGTTTGGGATGGATGCTTGCCTGCATTTCCAGTTCAACTGTACCAGGTACTTTTTTCCCCCAAAATTGGTCTTGCTTTTTCTAATTGAATGTTTTGTTGCATGTTGAATTTGATTCTGTACAAATTTTTATGGCTCCTATATTTGGGAGTGGGACTGTGGAGTAAATACCTTGCGATTGATCATATAAACATAATTGTTTGTATCTACTTGCCATTCGTCACTCAATCCTTCACAATTGGAAGACATTCTATTTGTATTTTTGGGGGGGTCTTCTCAATCCTTTGTTATGAGGTTTTTGCTTAGTTCTTTTCTTTTAATACATTCTTGTGTCTTATAAAAGAAAAAAAGTTCAGTTTAATACTTCTAAGTTCTAATTAATTTAGAAAACATAATTTAATTTTATATAATAATGTTAAATATGTTCTAACATTCTATAAGTTACATTCAATTGAACTAAGCATTGTTTGTACTCTACATTCTTCATTTTCAGTTTCCAAAATCCAATCATCCTTTTCCAGGCTTCTCATTTGATTCAAACTCAAACTAAATGTGCCCTAGATGATCTGAATTCTTGTAATTTTGTGCTTTTTATGGGGGAATATCTCCTCTGTTTTCTCTTACATCTCGATAGCCTCATTTCTCAGCGAGTTTATCTCCATTTCATTTTCAAAGTTTTGAAATCTTGTTCTCTTGCAATTTCTAGGCTTATTTTATTATAGTGAATTTGATGCCTTGAAAGACAACTTATAGATTCATTGAAACTCTTTAACACTATATTTTTCTTTC
This sequence comes from Citrullus colocynthis, assembly GCA_031780015.1. Taxonomy (NCBI): domain Eukaryota; kingdom Viridiplantae; phylum Streptophyta; class Magnoliopsida; order Cucurbitales; family Cucurbitaceae; genus Citrullus; species Citrullus colocynthis. The sequence continues at coordinate 1,394,862 of QLSR01000191.1, forward strand.
TAGGCATGGCTCTTGTTCCTATACACAGGATTGGCTTTGCGTGAAAACATACTAAGAGTCAATGGCAGTGACATTCGCCCATGGTATGTGTGCTGCAACTCTTGCTTTCGTTGATATGTTGTCATGCACTATTTTATTTTATTTTATTTTAAAATGGTCTTTTGGTAGTTTTGAATATTTAAGATTACAAGTATTTATATTCTTATATTTTATAATGAGAAATCAGTTTTCATTGAGGATAATGAAAGAAGTACAAAAGAGAAGGCTGCACAAGTGAAAAAAAAATCTAAATATTTGCATGGGACTCCAATTATTAATATTAGAAAATTTGATTCCCTTTTCCAAGAAAAATTCTCTAAAAAGTATGAATGCTCCCTCCCACCAATCCCTCTTGGCATTGATCATTCAGGAGAGCTTTTCTTAATAGAGCAATAGACGACTGGGAGGCACTCATGAGCCCAATGAACAAACACACATCTCTGCAACCTAAGTGACCAAAAAGTGCGGGGTGTTCTTTCGGTCTTTAGCCTTGGCATCCTCAACATGAATGTCATAATTTAAAAATGAAATCCTACGGGTTCACTAAACCTTCATTGGTGCTCCTTGTGTAGAAGCAACCAAGAGCATGTTACTTATCTTTTCTGTTACTGCTTAGCAGTGGGGTATTTTTGTGGTCCAAGCCTGTGGTAGGCTTTAGGGGCTGTTTGGCCCGCTGAGTTGAGTTCAAATATCTGGAGTTCACATGTTTGTGGAATATATATGTCTGTGGGGATCATATGTCTGTGTTTTGATGTTTGGGGTTCCGAGTTCATATGCTCAGGGTATCTGGTGCAGGATTTTTTTTTTTTTTTACATAAATAATTTGTTTTTATGATGATTTTTTTTTGTTTTGAAAATTTTTTATTCAATAATTCTACACACACATATATATTTTTAATAAACTATAGATTGCATTTTATTTTCTTGTTTTTTAAGCACACATGTATTGTTGGGAGTTTTGGAAAATGGAGTTTAGGGTTTACTTTTGGATCATGCATTTCAATTTTTTTTTTTTTTTTTAAATTTAAGCAATTATTTTACAAATTTGTGCATGTGACGTTTCTAGTTAAGTTATTTTTATTTTAATACTTTTGATAAAACTTTTTAAAATAAAAAAACTCATGCATCTGACAATTTTTCTCAAGAGTGTTTTTACATAAAAGTTTGTTTGATTTCTTACATGATAAAAGTGATTTTATTAATGTTAAATTACTATTAAAAAAAAGACTATTAGCTAATTAAAAAACCGAAAATTCAACGTATTGACGGAACTTACGTATTCTTGTGTCAATAAATGTGTTTTTGTTGACAATTTTGTTCGTCAACTTAAATATAAACATTTATTGATGTTTTATATGTATGTTTAAGTTAATAGTTATTTTTAAGCTTCAAATTAAGATTTTATTGACGGTTCTATGTCATGAGCATCGACAAAACAAAAAACTCATGTGTCAACATATCCCAAATTTGTAGTTGTCATTATTGAAATAATGGTTGTTGGAGTTGTGGAGTGGCCACCATTGGAGGTTGCCAGAGTTGGCCGTCAATATTGGTGGTTGAATAATGTTGGAGTTGGCTGCAAGCGATGGTTGCCAGAGTTGGCCGTCGGAGGTGGTTGGCGAATTTGGCCGTTGAAAGTGGTTGCCGGATTTGGCCGTTAGGGGTAGTCGCCGGAGGTAGTTGCTAGATTTGGTCGTGGAGGGTGGTCGCCAAAGTTGGTCATCGGAGGTGGTCGTCGGAGTTGAGCAACGAGGCATCGGTGGATAAAGGCTGAGTGCATGGTTGGTGGATATGGTATAAAATGTACGTGCCATATAAAGTTGGCCTCCCAAACAATGAGTGGAGTTCATATCTCATCTCCTCATCCTAAACACCTCCTCAATCTCATTGGATTCTTCCCGACTCAACTGGTGATATGGAGGTCCAAACGATAGCTGGTCAAAGTTTCAATACTCATGAGAAGGTGTTATGGATAAGTGTGCTTTCCTCTAGAATGTTAGGTTGGTTGAAGTGGAATCCTGAAAGTGGAAACATCTGGAGAAAAGAGTCGAGAAGATATTGTTTACTTTTTCTTTATGGTCTTTGAAGTCCCAACATTACTATAATTATTGTTACAGTTCAAAGATCTGTACATTATGGAAATAGTTCCTCACAAACAATCCAGCAATCTAGCGGCTGGCTACCCTAAAGAGCAAAACTCATCCAAACAATCCAGCAATCTAGCGGCTGGCTACCCTAAAGAGCAAAACTCATCCACCTACGGTAGTTGATTATGATTTACATGCTCCACTTGAGACTTTTTGTAATTCACTTCTTGATGTTTGGAGTTTTACTCCTATGTTCCATTTATCAATAAAATGGCTTCTCTTTCCAAAAAAATAAATTAACATGCTCCATATCGTGCCATCCCTATGTAAAAGCCCTGAAAATTACCTCTTGTCTTTCCAATTTGAAGAAGGTGAAAGCAATCCTTCTCTTTCCCTGAGTGATTTTGAAGAAAAAGTTAGGCATTAGAAAGGTTACCATGAATGTGTTCTCTTGTCAATACATCTGTTCCACCAGAGTTTTAAACAGTTCTATGGATGGGGTTCGTACTTTCTCGTTGCTTGTGTGGTGTCATGGTATGACACAAACATTATGGCCAAGTTTTTTTTTTTTTTAAAAGGGGAAAAAAAAACGTTATGGCCAAGTTTATGATTATGCTTTTCTGGTGGATAGAGCATAACTATTATGCTCTATGATCCCTCGTTAGTTCTACAAACATTATGGTGAGGCTTGCTAGTCATGATTTTACAGGTGGATATATCATCACTACTGCGCTATGGTTATGGCCCTGGTTAGTCTTACGTGGGAGATCAAAGGACAGCCAAATTGTGCCCAAAAGCAGGTTTTTCCAATTGTTTATTACCTGATAAATACGTACATACTATATGAATTAGATTAACAGTACGGGTTCAATTATTCTCCAGAGAGGTGTGCAGCTCTTCCTACAGTGGGCCATGATGCAAGGAGTTGCAATGCTTCTACAAAATAGATATCAGCGTCAGAGGCTTTATACTCGGATTGCTCTTGGAAAGGTGCCATTTGATAGTGCATTCATGTTACATTCAACTTTATCATAATATATATTCTAATTTATGTTACATCACCTCTGTATGACCGGAGCTCATTGTCATTATCTCTACCAAGGCACTCAAATTTTTGGCATCTGATAATAAACATTTTATGAATTTTGCATATGTTTTAAATGGTGATTCTTTGTTCTGTCATTTTATCAATCTGTTGATTTCCCTGTTTATTCTTTTTATTACTAGGCTAAGAGAATGGATGTCGTTTGGGGAGAAACAGCTGGTGTAGATGGTCAGCTATGGATACTGTGTCCTATACTCTTTATCTTACAGGTGACTTAAACCTCCATTTTTATCATCTTCTAAAATTTTCATGGCAGTTGATGAACAAACTACGAAAGTATGAAAAGTAGATATTTCATGGCAATCAATGCATAAGTTCTTAGCGTTTTGAGCAGCTTTTCAGTCAGTCCATTAGCAAAATTCTTTTCCCATTTAGCTTCTTTCCTTTGGTTGAAATTAAGTCAAGGGCATCTTACTACACCTACCTTTATTTATTTATTTTTTATTTTTTATAACGTAGTTCTCATTATGTGATGAATTGGAGATCAAAAGCAATCGACTTAGTATCATTTGTATTTAGTTAAGAATTTGATTATATGTGCCCAAAAATCTTTAACTACAAATTTTTTATAATGATAGGATATTAAATTTACAATGTTGAACAAAAAATTTGAAAAGATCAAATTTCAATTGAATTTTCCATTTTGAAGTTCATTTTTTCTGGTTGGATTATAAAAATACGAAACCAGTTTTATAATACACTGTTGCTGTTCTTATTATTAGCTAACAATTTTCCACCTAAACACTTTATTCTTCTGGAAATATATATATTGATCAGAACTACTTTCTTCGAGAATTCGAGAAAAAATGAAAGAGTACAACGGTATACAAAAAAACCAGGCCACAAAAGAGAGGTGTCCCCTCTACAAGAAGGGACTCCAACTATGCAAATTAACACCTATAGAATATTTATAAAAAGCCTTCAAAACTGAAGCCTACAAAGAAACATGAACACCAGAGAGAGGGACCCTTCTCCCTGACGAGGCGGGTTGAGAAGAGACTTCTCGATCAAAGCACAAATATCTCTGTGCTGAGCAACCAAAATGCCAAACAACTGGAAAAAGAGAATCCCAAGTTGAACTAGCAAACTCACAATGCCAAATAATATGGTCCAAATCTCCTTTCGACAAAATATAACAAAAATGACCAACAAGCTTGGACAAAAATATATATATCACGTAATATAATTAGTTACTCATGAAAGATTTTTATGTGTGACAATTGACAATTAATAGGGCTTTGAGGCATACGTGGGCTTGCTCCTCCTCAAAACTGCATTGGTCGGCGTGGTTCCTGAATGGCAGGTGATGAATTGTTTTCTGTTTCTACTGGTTCTAATACAAAATAATATTTCAAACTTACAGAAAAGATAGACATGCTGAGATACAAACTGATGGATAAATGTCCGGTGCAGGTATTATTTTGTGGATTCCTTTTGGTTCTAATGGCGGTTGGGAACTTCTCAAACACAGTTCAAACCTTAATGGCAAAATCAAGATTCAAGGCAAAGATGAAAAGAAGCAAGAGCAAGCAGGAATTGTCCCAGACTAATTCTTAATACGTAGGATTACTTAATTAACACCTTGTAGGTTCTATTCTTCACCTTTCCAGGTCTTGAATATGTTTTGTCAAAGCTGAGCTGTGAGAATTGTCTTTCCCCCCTTCTTTATATCATCATTTTGACTCAATACACTTTTATCATGTAAAGTTGGTCTTGCATAGGTTCTTCCCTGGAGAAGTTGATCGAAGTGCTACTAAGCGCAGGACTCATATTCCAGTTACTCATGTAACATTCTTCTCTTTTTGATTTCTGTTCATTGCAAGCTAGAGAATGAGTTTTTGAAATTTCCTATTGTAATTTCAGTTGTTTATCGTATTTAATTCTAATGGAAAACCAACAGTTTGGACGTTTTCACTATCAAAACTTTCGTTCCTTTTCATTTCGGACAGGCTTAGCAAAGATGTAAGAATTGAATGCTGTCACATTTTTCCGTTTTTTCCATGTTCTTCCTTTGAGTAGATCTTTAAGCATTGTTCTCGAAACTGGGGTATATAGAAACTTTGAGTTTAATGCATAGAAGTGGTTCAACCCTCGTGCCTACCTAGGGTACATCCCGACAAAACTTGAATCGCCTTTCCTTTAACTAAATTCTGCAGATTATACTTTGATATGAAGACTGGTGTAACCCTTTACTAACAAAAAAAAAAAAAAATTAAAAATGAAGGCTTGAGCGTAACTTTATAGGGGGGAAAAAGAGTTTACTGTTCCAGTATCAAGTTGAACAGAAATTCTTGAGGTGATACCATAGAATATGACATCCTCAATAGGTTTTATTGTACTTGTTAATCGTCTTTGATCATATAACATAATGTATGATCTTTGTACCATGGAACTTTGTAAACCTTGATCAAGCATTGTAAAGAAGCGCTTTGGATGAAACATGTAATATTTTATCTTTTACTCTCTGTATGCTAGATGTTATGCAGCTTTGAAGATGCAAGATAGTGCTTGGTTACTTTTCTAGCCATCATTTTATTAGGACATCCGATAAATTAAGGGTGATTTGTGATGTTGCTAGCATTGAGTAACTGCAGGCTGGGCCAACTCGCAGAGCCATCCGAAAATGTAAGGTATGGACTATGAGCATATGACTCATAAGTTGTAGCATATCGAGATAAATGATTCGTTAAGGCGAGCAAATTTGATATTATTTTGGTGTCAAGTAGATTTGGAAAGTGGCTTAACTCATGCTACATTATTCAATCTCTAATCTTATCTAACCTAGTAGGTGATGCTAACCATGAATTTATACCTCCATCGGGAGTTAGATCCTTTTGCGAACTCATAAGTTGCAGTGTTAGTTTCAACAAGAGAGAACAATGTAATACATCATCTTTAACAGTAGGCACATTGGCTCAACATGAACTATAAATCATTTTTCAGAATTTCAAGTTCAATGTTTCTAATCGATACGCTGGGAAAATGTTGTTTTTTGACTTCATATTTGACCTCCAGTCTCCATCTTCAGCACAAAAATCTATGAAAGTCAAACCGCCACAAGAAAGTCATAGCTATGAAATTCACAAAACCATAATCGTAGTTTTAACTGACATCAGATCGAGCTGATTGAAGAAAAATCAGTATGTTAGGAGTTCCTATTGTGGCTTCACATAGAATGAAATTCTTTTTATTTTATATCTTGATATAAGGTTCATACCCTAAATTTTATGTGGATAATTTTAAGACAGTAGCATTGCCTTTTGGACCATTAATTTATCCACAATTGGCTAACAAAAAATGAGTTAACTTAAATCCAATTAGACAAGATTGCAACTTAGGCGTCAGTGCTTATTTTCCTCTATACTTAAATTTTGCATTTGGTATCTTTGATTTGTTGTTTTGAACTGAGCTTCATTAAACATCAACCAGAATTAGGTACAACTAATTAACCTCCTCATTAAGAGCAGACGATAGCCAAAATGGATAATTATGTAGTTTGAATATTTGAACTCAAATCTTTTACAGTATTTATATTATGTTTAGTTTGTTTCTCTCTTCATTCCTGCGTGGTGGTTAAAAACTCTAGTTATTTGGTTGGCCAACTTTAGTAAGTCTATGAGGGGTTTTTTTTTTATTATTATTATTATTATTATTTTAATTTTTAATACAAAAATTTAGTAAGGATTTCATATATACGCTAATCCACAAAACATTATTATTTAAAAAATTATTTATTAACTTTTTTAAACCATTAATAGATTGTATAATTAAAGCTTTCAATTTCATGCAAATGAATTAAGCATGTGTTGCAATTGATGACGATAAAATATATAATAAAGGAAAAACTTTTAAATCTATTTGAAGAGGAAGGTAACTATTTAAGGAAAAAAGGTACATAAATAGATAGGTGAGTTTAATTATTTCCATTAATCTTCTTGTTACAAAATGGAACTAGTTTGATTCATGGCTTAAATTTTCTGAAAGCCCCAAAGAAAAAAAAAATGAAAATATGTTTTGTTGCTTTGATTTGTTTAATCTATTCTGGAAAAAGGACACATAGAATAAGATTTACTACAAAATATATAGAATATATTCACAGGGAATCAAACCATCAGCAAGTTATTTTATTTAAGATATCTTTATGAAAGGAACTTTCACAAAAAAAAAAAAAGATTATTTGAAAAAAATCAAAAACAAAAAAAAAAAAAGATTATTTGAAAAAAATCAAAAACAAAAAAAAAAAAAGATTATTTGAAAAAAATCAAAAACAAAAAAAAAAAAAGATTATTTGAAAAAAATCAAAAACAAAAAAAAAAAAAGATTATTTGAAAAAAATCAAAAACAAAAAAAAAAAAAGATTATTTGAAAAAAATCAAAAACAAAAAAAAAAAAAGATTATTTGAAAAAAATCAAAAACAAAAAAAAAAAAAGATTATTTGAAAAAAATCAAAAACAAAAAAAAAAAAAGATTATTTGAAAAAAATCAAAAACAAAAAAAAAAAAAGATTATTTGAAAAAAATCAAAAACAAAAAAAAAAAAAGATTATTTGAAAAAAATCAAAAACAAAAAAAAAAAAAGATTATTTGAAAAAAATCAAAAACAAAAAAAAAAAAAGATTATTTGAAAAAAATCAAAAACAAAAAAAAAAAAAGATTATTTGAAAAAAATCAAAAACAAAAAAAAAAAAAGATTATTTGAAAAAAATCAAAAACAAAAAAAAAAAAAGATTATTTGAAAAAAATCAAAAACAAAAAAAAAAAAAGATTATTTGAAAAAAATCAAAAACAAAAAAAAAAAAAGAAAGTAGAGAAGTACTTTTGGGTTTAAAAGGGAAAAGAAATTAAATGGTATAAGTTATGTCTTACACAATATATATCTATGTACTTCTTGTTGGAGGTTAGCTTTGTAAGTAAGATAGTACAAGAAACAAATAAAAATTCCCTTAGTTTTTTTTGGGTTATTTCTCATGTGGCCTAATAATTGAGGAAAGTGAGTAAAAGAGAAGAGGAATGGTCATGATTTTTTTTTTTTTTCGAAGAAAGAGAAATGGTGATTTGGAACACTAGTGGTAGTGAAGTAAATTAACTTCATAAAAGATTCTCATTTATCCTTATATAAGAGATTTTAAATTGATTATTTGTTTTTTTATTGAAAAGTTTATTATTATTTTTCTTTTTTGGGGGGGATTTTTTTAGGTAATTGACTTGAGAAAGATAAGGACCAAAGAAATGTAACCCAAATTCTCAAACTAAGTTTTAGTAACAAAATTTCTGGAATCACAAAACATGTGAAATTATTCTTTGTCCCCAATGTGTTTAAAACAAGCAAACTTTCATGGATTCTCCAATTTTTTTTCATTCTTGCTCTCCTTCATTATCTTCTTCACTATTAATTATCCTTTCTCTCCGTCGTTTATATGATTTTTGTTGGTAATCTTGTTATACAAATTTATACCTTATAAATAAAGCAAATAATAACATCTTCTACTTCATAACGCACTATTCCTTACTCTCATTTAAGAGTTAGGATCTAGGTCTTGCTTTCAAAATAACTCTATCTCTTACCGATTATTTTGTATCTTAAAAATCTCCCTATCGTTATCGCTATCATTTTCTCTCTCCAACATTTCAACAAGTAGTAAGATGATCATGCTTATTCTTAGAACTTGCAAATTTTTTGCTTTGTAAACAAGAACAATATAATATGGTCAACTTCGAAGACAATCAAATAACAAAATATGTGAATGTTAATCCATGGAAAACAATGGAGAATTAATTTGTGCACAAAGCTCCCTTTTAATATTAGTGGTTAGAATTGATGATCTATCTAGTTAGATTGGATGATGAATATTTTGAGTTTGAGAATGTTTGAAGAACTTTTTGAGTACAACAATTGCAGGGATTTGTGGGATTAAACCTCCAATTTTAAGAAAAAAAGTGCATGTTAATTATTGAGCTAAGTTGATTTTAGCAAACGTACATCTAGATGGAATTACTTAGAAAGATTTTTCAAGTGGGTCGACAAAGGGTTAAATTGATTTGATAGGGGTGGTGAGTGGTTAGCTTAGAATTAATTAGTCATAATTAATGGAATATAACATGAAACTATGAAGTTAATTAAACATGTAATCTCACGCTCAACATGAACATTGTGAACCACCAACATATATACCAATAGCAAATATGGATTACAAAACTTATTTTCATGATTTGGGCCTCAATTTATTGGGCTTGGATCATGCTATACTCCAAAAAAAAATAATAATAATAAATTTTTTTTTTCTTTTTGTTCTTTTTAAAATTGTTTTATAAGCTAAGAGGATAATAAATATAATAAAATAGCCATTGTGATAAATTACTAAGGGGTTGTTTGGCTTGCGGTTTTTACTATTTGTTAGGTTTGGTTTTATTAAAGTTTAGAGTTATTAAGCCTGAATTATTTGTTAAACCGTACGTATTTGAAACTTTTTTTTTTGGACTTGAATGTGTAGAAAAGGATAATATGTGAATGCATCCATCTTTGTGGATCATCTCTCATCACACTCATATAAAAAGAATTAAAATATTTTAAAAAAGAAGTAAGATAAATTTGTCAATTTTTTTTAATAATTAATTAGTATAGTACCAAGCAAATTGAAATCTTTCCAAATTATAATATAATCTTAGTTTATATATGTGAACTTTACCCTATCACACATCAAAAGTTTAAAACAGTAATTTGAGACAGATCTCCAATCTTTGTTTTCATATGCCTTTAGATCCCAATCCCTATTTAAAAGAAAAAAAGAAAACATTTTCAATTATAGTTTCATTGTAACGACCCGACTAATACATTCTAAACGGACCATTACTCAATGCATGCAAATTTTCAAGAAAGACACTGTACGGATAGTAAGAAAGATACAATGCTTTCCATGGAAATTTCTGCAATGCATGCAAATTTTCAAGAAAGACACTGTACGGATAGTAAGAAAGATACAATGCTTTCCATGGAAATTTCTGTTTATTTAAAACTCAAGAAAACAATGCGTAACATATAAAAGAGAATTTTGGTTCGGAGTGCCCCTATCAAAAATCAATAAAATTTAATGAACAGGAATCCACATGCAAAATAAAAGACAAATTTCAAAACAAAATTTGACAATTTAACAAAACTCATTAAAACATGCAGTTCTAAGCGGCTGCGGGTCCCGTGAAGCCATCAAGGATTCCTCTTGTCATTCGCCAGCACGTTCTTTCCCTTACCTGAAAAAAATAAAATGAAAGGATGAGCAATTATATTACTCAGTACCGGAGCCGGGCTAGGCACCTAAGTTCTTTAAGTGCATCAACCATAAGACATGCATATCTAACATACTTTTATAGGGAACTGGTTATACTCGCCCTACAATTGGTTTTGGATGTCCACAAACCTCCGGAGCCCCTGAAGGAACTCTTACCTCTGGTGATCCTGAAGGAACACAAACCTCTAGTGTACTCGAAGGAGCACAACCTCTGGTGAACCCGAAGGAACACAAACCTCTAGTGAACCCGAAGGAACACATCCTCTAGTGACCCCGAAGGACCACAACCTCTGGTGAACCCGAAGGAACACATCCTCTAGTGACCCCGAAGGACCACAACCTCTAGTGAACATCCAACCGACGTAGGGGAGTTACCACTACCCATCTTACATGCTCAAACAAATTCGTACTCCTTCCATTCCATAAATTCATACATTAACAGTACTGTTCATAAACACTTCATAGTACAAACATATGCATTATCATTCACATAAATCCTTTAGACATGGGAATTTCATACAAGCATGCTATATCACATGGGGCTTAGATATTCTACTACATCATGGCAACTAACATATGGCGAGAAGGCAGTTCAGGTAGTAAGACCACTTACCTGAGCAATTATGTTAAATTATCCACACGGCAGTTCTTGCAAAATTCCTGGACAACTGTGAATAGAATTTTCCCAACCTAGGTTAGTCCGCAAGTCTAGTCTCACCACAATTAATTCCAAGTAAACTTAAAAGTGTTCTTACCCAATTGTGGCTTAACTCGCAGTTGCCTCCAATTCTTTTACCCAACGCAACTTCCGGTCACCTAAGAGATTTTAACCACATGAGTCTAAATTCCCAATAGTTTACTAAACCATGCCACAAATTTTTCCTTGGATCCGAGTTACTCACCCAAATGTTACCGGTTCGGTGACGAGTAATCAGGCGAGCGTTTGACTGAAGCGGCAGCGGAGGAGAACCGGCGGCGCGGAAGAGAGAGAAAACTGGCGGCGGAAGAGAGAGAAAACCGGCGTGGCTGCTGCCGTCGCGAGGGAGAGAAGGAGAAGAAGGAAGCGGCGCGGCGCGGTCTCCGGCGGAAAAACGGAGAAGAAGAAGAAGAAGAAAAAAAAAAAGGAAACCGACGGGGAGGGGCAGCGGCGCGAGGGGGAGAGAGAGAGAAAAAATTCTTTTTCTTTTCTCTTTTTTTTTATTAATTGGCACGCATACCGAGGAGCCTATTTATAACAAAACCCTAAACCCTATTAATTCCACCTTTCCCTTTGTTATTCCCCCTTTCTTCTTTTCCTTCTTTTTTTTTTTTCCAACCAACAAAATAAAATAAAATAAATCTTCTATCCAATAAGATTTCCTTCAATACTCAAATCCTACCAAATTTATTCCGTTTTCTTTTTTTTTTTTTTAATTGCCCCAAAATAAAATTATCCTTTACCAAATTCCAATTTTGAAACTTTCCATCTTTGCTTAAATAAATGCATGAATACACATAAATAACTATATTTTCCATTTCATACATAATAACTTAAATTAATTTGCTAGGAGAATTTACCTTAACGATTTGGGGTTGTTACATTCATATAGTACGTACAAACATGAAATAATTATGTGGCCATTTAGCGAATGATATGCATATTAATTCACAAAATAATAAGAAAAATAAAAAATTATGTATATGTGACCACATACTCCTAGACACTTGCCCAATAATACCTATGGTTTTTATTTCACTAGGTAGAAAATAATCCTCCTATCATACCAAAAAGTTGAAGCTAAAGAGAATAAAGTATATGAAAATTTTAATATTTACTCCTAAACTTATCACCTAAACTTTTAATTTCACCAAATCACACCCTAAAATTTAGATAAATTTGGTAATCTTAACTTTAAATTTGAAAAAAAAATGTTGCAATTTTTTTTTCTCGGATTAAATTTTTGTTTGAAAATTCGTTAAAATGGCATTATCGTATGCTTTTGAATGAAACTATTAAACATATGTATGGTACACAATAAATTTTATTATTAAAAAAAGATGTTCGAGAAAATTTGTGTTAAATTTTATAGGATTTAGCAAAGTTATTTAATTGTTAATTTGTGTCTATAATATATAAAATATCTAATAAAATCAAAAATAAACAAAAACATTTATCATATTTATCATTTAGTTTAGTTTTAATTTAGGTTTATGAAATTTAAATAAAATAAGGGTTACCCGATATTGTAATAATTGTTGATGCGAAAAAGTACAATGCAACTTTGCTGAAAGATGAATGCGGTATAATGGAAAAACATGATATTATTGAAATAAGTGAGTTTACTAAAATTTTCACATTATTTTTTCGTTTAAATTAATTGAGTGAATTAGGAAAGAAAAATTGAACAAACATTTAACTATATAAATCTAGGGGCAAAAGGTAAAACTTTTATTATTTTATCCAAAATTATATATTCACCCACATAAAAAGGAAACAATAACAATAGATAGGTCAAATAAGTTTCCAAAAATTAAAGAAAACTCATCAAGAACTTTACCACCTCTTTCTTTCAAGATTAAATAGATTTTTAGACCCTACCTAGTTCTATATTCCCTTACCCACTATACTTTAAATTGAGCACTTAAAGTATGAAATACTTTATAGCAAAGTACAACACAATTATTCAATATAATAGGGATACTTCCAACTTAGTCTAAGTCTAATTAAGTCCATGTGCAGTACTAATTTTATTGACCCTACATCATGTATGTGCATTCAAAGTAGTAGGGTCATATTATTGAAGTCTATATAACCTATACTCACAAATTTTCTTAGATCAATCAAAAAAAACTTCAAAAGGATGAAAATGTTGTGGAAGGTTGATGTAAAAATTGGATAAAATAAAATATGGAAAATAAATTAGGAAAGAATTTGTAGAGAATAATGTCCAAATAAATAAGATTGTTCGCTAAGACAAGCATAATCCAACTAATATATAATATGTGCATTAATGGTTAAGAGGTCTATAGTTTAAGCCTACCCGCTCGATTGTGCTAAAAGTATTAAGACTAATACAAATAATAATAAAGATAATTCACATAGTTAATTTATATCAAATACACCAGTCACATGTTCATTTGATAAAACAAAATAGGAATTGGGACATTGTTATGTAGAGTTAATTGGTTCGAATCTCTCTACTATTATTTATGATAGTAATATTTTTTGAAAAAAGAATAATTTTTTATTGATGTCTAATTACTTTGTGAGAGAGAAACCCAAAAGAGAAGATTTTCCTTTATTTACAGCCATATTTAAATTTTTGAGAGAGAACATATTCTAAAAATGATGATTTTTAAACAGTATATTCATTTATAGCCATGATTTAATTATTTCTAAGTTTTCCAATAGAAAAATATGAGTTGACCATATATCACTTGAAAATTAAAGTTATTGGACGTGATCTTGTAATATAATAGAGGAAATTATGTAAACTTCTTATGTTTGACCTTTATATATTTATAAGAAAATTTTATAAAATAATTTGTCAATTTGAGTATAACTCAATATTGATAAAGTTGAAATTTTTATCTTAATTGCCTCCATATTTGTTTGAATTAAAAAAAAAAAAGAAAAAACTAGTTAAGAAAATATAAATTTTAAAAAAAAATTCAAAAAATATATTTATAAATATATTAACAAATTAAAATTAAAAAAAAAAAAAGAAAAAACTAGTTAAGAAAATATCAATTTTGGTGGAGATTTCACGAAATATATCTCCAAATATATTAGCAAATTAAAATTACAACAAAAAAGATTTACAAATCTAATTATATATGTGTTGTCAAGGTGAACTCAGTGCAACTAACATAAAATATGTATTAACGATCAAGAGACCTATAATTCAAATCCTCTCCTATTTGTAAAATCTAGGGTGCAAAAGCCTATGTAGTAGGACTAAATATTGGCACAAATAATTTTTTTTAAAAAATAATTGGTTAATAATATTTTTGGCTTATAATTTTGATGCAAGTAGAGAAGATGATGATGACTGAAAAGAATAATACACAATTGTGTACATAAATATAATAAATTATGTAAATCTTGGATAATGCAAAACCATAAGTACAAGACCAAAAATTGTTGCACATCAAAGAAAAGGAGAGTTTATTGTAGCTAGGCATAACCTAATTTAATGATAATTCACTTGTGTAAAATACAATTTTAAATTAGAGAAACAAATCACAAAATCTAAAACAATTATAAAATGTGTATATATATATATATATATATATATTTAGAATATTGCAAACAAGTTTGTAACAAAAGGCATATACAATTAAGTTGCTATAAGGGGATCCACACATATCCTATCTTCATATCCTATTAGGATACCATGCTCCAAGGCCTTTCATTATTTGTTCTTCATTTTGAAAATGTATCTTGAGAGAGGACTTCTAGGGGTTCTCAATTCAAAATGAACTCTATATTATTGTCATGCCTTTAATTGTTCCATTAATGTTGAAAGGCTTCAAATATACAATTTCAATACAAGTTCAAGTTTGGTTTAGGGTATGCTTGAAATGGGTTAACTTTGTAAGTGATTTTAGAGGACAAAAATGAAAATCTAAAGTGTTCCTTTGTAAGGTTTTTAACAAATTATTAGAAGAGAGTAATCTTATACACTAAAATAATAATAATAATAATAATAATAATAATAATAATAAATTAAAAAATAATAATAATAATAAAATAATAATAGACTCCAAATACTCTAAAAGCAACATATAATTTGGTTTCAAATCATCTCACTAAGAAAACATTTTCAGCTTGAGTATATGTATATAAATGAGAAAGCATATAATTGCAATAACATTTCACATAGAAGAATAACTTTTAGTGGGTAATTTTAAAGTTTTCATAGTAAATTCTCTTGTGTATCTTATTTTTATTATTTTCGTTTTAATTTCTCTCTTTTTCTTTCTTATTTATATAACAATGGAAAGAATAATTCCCATAAAAGTAGCCAGAAAATTTTGGGATTAAAATCACTTTTTTAAAAATAGTTTTAAATTAGAAAAACTATAAAAAAATTTTAGTACTTAAACAATGATTATATCCATTTAAAACTCCTAAACTAATGATTATATCAATTTAAAACATTGTTTTGAGGAGTGCATCAATTTAAAATGTTTTGGTTGGTGATTTATACCTATATATTTTCACTTGATCAATTTAAAATCATCTCAATCAAAGTCATTTAAATAAGAGTTTTCTCCTAATTTTTGTGAAAGTAGTCGTAGCTAGAAAAATTATCATATAGGTTTCGTTTGGTAACTATTTCGTTTTTTGTTTTTGAAAATTAAACTTATTTTCTTCCCATGTCTTATATTGATTTAATCTCTTTTAAATACAAATTCTTTGCTGAATTCCAGAAACAAAAGCAAGTTTTTAAAAACTATTTTTTTTAGTTTTCAAATTTTGGCTTGGTTTTTTAAACCATTGGTACAAAGTAGAAAACAAATGAATAAATTTGGAGGGAGAAGTAGTGTCTATTGGCTTAATTTTCAAAAACAAAACAAAACAAAAAATGAAATAGTTACAAAATGGGGCTAAAATTCTCATTTCTACACAAGTTGAAAAAAAATATAGAAAATGACAAGATGACAATATGGTATATTAATGAAAAATTGCTACTATCTATTTGATTCTAATTTTTATGTTATCCCTTGTCTTTTAAAGAAGATTTATTTTTATACATTTGTGAAGTAATAAATTAACGTTTTTAAATGCAGTTTAGAGTTTTTTTTTTAATTAATTTAATATTTTACTTAAATAATTAGAGATGTTCACGGGACCCCGCAGGGACAAAAATGGTTTTTTCTATCTTTGTCCCCTCCCCCTATTTCAATCACCATTTTTGCGAAATTTTTGGATCGGTTTTGCAAGGGAAATTCACTGTTTGTTTCTTTAAGAATTAGTTTTCAAAATTTTCTACAGCTAAATCGATAATTTTCAATACAACAATCATTTAAATAAAACATTACAAACTTTAATACTAAAAACAAATAATTTTCTATGGGCAAATATATAATTAAAATATATGTTGAATCAACCTAATTTCTAAAAAGCTAAACTTTCCATACATAAACTTCTAACTTCTAGTGGTTTTTCTTTTTAAGTATTATATATTTATATACAAATAATAATAATAATACGGGTGGGGTCGGGATGGGAATGGAGAATATACTTCCCATTCTTATCTCCGTTTAGCCAATAGAGAGAAATATTTCTCCGCTCCCTTCTCGATTTTCCATGTAACCGAAGAATTTCTCCTTCATTTTCAGGCAAGTCCATTAGAAAATGGACTTCTCTACATTTAATTCATACAAAATACACCTAGAAAAATATGAGAGAAAAAGGTTTGATTACCTAAAATCAAATTGTAAAGTAAGAAGTAAGTGGTTTTTGGAGATTTATGAGTCAAATTGATATTTAATTCAAAGCATAAAAGAAAGGAGAAGGTTTCTCCCTTGTTGAAACTTCTTTCACTTTTTTTTTTTCTAAAAAATAAAACATTTTTAATTTTTTTTAAAGTAAATAGATGTTGTTATATATTTTAGGATTATTTTCAAATATAGCAAAATGATTTTCCTATTTGTAAATATTTTTAGTAGTTTTGTCATTTAAGATAATTTTTCTATATTCTATTTTGATGTATGGGTTCAGTTTTTAAATTTTATCTCTAACCTTTTAACAATTTTAATCCTTCACGTAATGATTTTCCTTCACAATCAACTTCTCTTAACATCAGAAAGTATTAAAACAACGATGTTAAATTTAAATTTAAAATGCAATACTTTTTTTTTCTTTATCAGGTTTTAAGACAATAAAATTTTGTTCTATTTGTAAATATTTTAATTTATTTTTCTATATTTTAAAACAACTCTAAAAAACCTCAAATATTGGTAGCCGATATATATATATATATATATATATATTCCTTTAATTCTATATTCAGCAATTCATATCTCAACATGTGTGGCTGTTCTATTTTTTTTCTACCTTATATTAAAGAGTTTGTCTTCTTCGAAAAAATGATTTGAACAATAGGGGAGGATCCATCGCAGACACATAAAAAAAAAAAAAATAAAAAAAAAAAAGTTTTGTTTTTCTTTTAAGAAAAAAAAAATTAGGATCAAGCAAAATCTAATTCATGGAATGCCACTACAAAAGGGAAATTTTGAAGGAAAAAGAAAAAAAAAAAAAAAAAGGAGAAAAAGTGTCTTAGGGACTTTGTAAGGATGAGACCTCAATTAATATGAAAGTTAGAGCAAAAAAGAGACTTGGAAAATCAAGGCCATAGGAAAGGAGTCTTTTCAAATAGCATTATAGTTTTGAGAAACAAAAAGAGAATATAATAATAGGATGGAACTTTCTTCAAGTTAACCATTCATAATTATTTGTTTTCCCCATCCAATAATATATTAATATTCACTAGTTATATATTATGAAACCCTCAACCTTTTCTTTTAGATTATTTTTTTACCATAAACTTTAATTTTGGGGCTTAAAATTAGATAAATATTGTATTTTTATAATTTACAAAATTTTCATTACACTCATCTACCATTCAATAATTTCAAAAAGATCAAGTGCTTATAGATTAATCCAAACCTTTGTAAACCAATCCAATATCTTACTCCTAAATAATATCAATGCTCTCTTAAACTCCATCAACTTTTTACTTATTATCCTCATAGTTACATGAAAAAAAAAAATTAAAAAACAAATTTTACTAATTTTTAATTATATAAAGAATAATAAATTGCTACATCAATCATCAATAATATCTTCAAAGTTATTCTCCTTTGGAAGAAAATTAGAACCAATATCAGATAATAACATTGTTAATGATAAAATAATGATTGATTTTGTTAGAAGAGAGGATTATATAAGTGGAATTTTTTAAACTTCTAACTCTTAAAGGTAGGTTAGTAATAATGTCTTGACCAAACTATTGTTAATTAAATGTCATAATTCTATATTTAACCATATATCAATTATTCAAAGAGTATACTTCTATTAAATTACTCAAAGAATATAATATGAAAATCATGTATCACCAACGATATATTAATGATTGATTTAGGTGATTTTTTTTTCATAATTAATATAACTATCGTATATCAATTCTGTGAAGAATAGTATGATATTATATATACAAAAGATATTGACACAAACCATAGATCTAACCATAGTTCTTAAACTATTGTGGATGGGAAGTAATTGAAGCTACTTTTTTTTTTTTAATGAAAAATATAAGTAATTGTTATATAATACATGTTAAAGTGAGTTTAGCTCAGTCGAGCTATCCTTATATTGACAAATAATTACGTTTAATTAGTTTTTTTCGTATATAGTTCAACAATAGGTGGGATGGAGAATTCAAACCTCTGACATTTTGATCGAGAGTATATATTTTATATCAATTAAGCTATGCTCATATTAGCTAAATATTTATTTAGCAATTACAACATGACAAAATAGTGATCAAAATATATATTTTTTTAAGTCAACAATAACAAGTAGAGTTATGGAGATTCGAACCATGACACGATGATCCAAGATTATGAATGTTGTGTGGTATTTTTGTTTTGAATATATATTTCATGTCAATTGAACTATGCTCATATTAATTAATTTTAGTTGTATATCTAACTCTTAAATCAATTTTAAAAAAAAAAACCAAAATAATTTTTTAAAAAAAATAAAAAATAAAAAACAACACCATGGTAGAAAGAAGGACCAAAACACAAAATAAAGTGATGGGGGGACGGTATATAAGTTGCCCATTTTACCCTTCATATTTTTCATATATATCTTATTTACCATCAACTTCAATGATCCATCAATAATAGTTAATTTTAAACTATAACGAAAAAAAATCACTATCAAATTAGTAAGTTGAAAATTCTCAACCATCTTTTAAATTAATTGTATAAATCTTAAAATTTTACTTAAAAATTAAAATTAATTTTTTTAAGACAATCCATCTATATGTGTGTGTGTGTGCGGTGTATATATTATATAAGAGAAGGCACTATAAGAAAGATTCATTTGGTTTTTTTTTAATCTATTTACCATAATTCTCTTTTTATCGATATATTTGAAGAGTAAAATTTTATTATTTTAGAGATGGATTTAATTTTCAAGAGAAAATACTTTTTTCATTTTTCTTCTATATTTCTTCTCTAACTTAAGCACAAATTTTGTGAATTTGAAGTTTGGTTCGAGATATATATATATATATATATTTTGTAACTTGGACTCTTCCATTAAAATTAACTTTTATTTTTATTGTTTTTTCCTTTTAAAAATCAAAATGAAGCTTAAAAGAATTGTATATCATAACAAAAAGATTAAATTTCTATAATTACTAACAAAAATATATAAAATCATTACAAATTTTTTTGCATACTATGAACTTAAAGAAAAAAGTGAATTTTATAGTACACATGCGTTGCATGTAGTCATTTACTAGTCATACTAAATTTGCCAATATTAATCCAAAATAGAAAATATCATTTCAACATTTTTTAATGAAATTTATATATCACTTCTTTAAAATTTTATTTATTACGTCATCTCATTAGATTAATGATATTGACAACATACATTACATAGAATCAAAATTCTTAGTATAATAATGGATTAAATGTCCAAAGTAAAAAACTATATTCATAATTTAATAAGGATTTATTGCAGCATTTGATAGTGTAACAAGTCTACCCTACCATGTAACACCATCCATATCAAAATACTACAAAAGATCAATTAAGATTTACAGTGTCAGATAAAACTATATAAAACTTCATGATCATAGGCAAGAAAATTATCATAAATTCAACAGTCCATGAGCAATAAATAAGTCCCCAACCTACCCTTTTCTTATTTAACTAAATACATAAATCACATTAATTCTTAGGTTTGATTATGATTTTAGTTCTAAATTTTCATCTTTGGGTTTGAAATAAGTTTAAAAAGTGTTGAATAATTTTCATAACTTTTAGTTTTATATTTAATATAGGTTTTTGAACTTCAAAAATATTTAACCAACTTTTAATCTTTCAACTTTGTATTAAATAATTCTATTACATATTTAATAAAATTTTAAATTAATTGAATTGTTATATATCTAATTGAATTTGATGTCTAAATGAGACTCTGAATTTTCAATAGTGTGTCGTCTAGTAAATTTGTGAATTTTAAGAATTGTTGATTAAGATAAATGACTCATTAAATAAAATCTTGAAATTTCTAAGACCTATTAGACATAAAATTATATGTTTAAGGACTTATACTTAGGATTTGTAGAGTAGCTTAAGCAATCCAAGATTCTATCTTATGTTTCAGATTAACTGGTTTAAGAAAATATATTTTAGTGAATATGTCTCTAAAAACTATTTTTTTATTCTATAATTTAAATAGTGCAAGTTTTGAAAACAAACATTTCTATATTATAAGTATATCCAATTTTTTTAATTTAAAATATTTAATAGAATATTATACGTAGAAAGATAAATTCCTTAATAAAATAGAATACATGCTATAAATTCAACTCATTTTTACTAAATTAAAATATGTATAAATATAATATATCATGAACTTAACAGTGAGTAATTAAAACTAAGTTTATGGTTTGTAAATATATTATTATCGAACATTTTAGTTCAACAACATGTAAAGCAAAAAATTAGTCCAAATCAATAGTAGTACATGCATCATGCCAGTTTTATTATGTTCAATATATTGGTTTATCAAACACATCTTGAACTAGTATTTAAATTAAGATTCAATTTTTGAATTTGCAACCAACGTATGTAAACTATATTTTTATTTAATTTCAATATTTTAAAATTTTATTTTCAGATTGTCTATCAAATAAAGTATTTGACCATTTTAAAAGCTTAGATGCAAAATAGATTAGAAATTTATTAGAAAACCATATAGATATAAACTTAAAAATTAATTTAACATAATTTTTTTATCCAATAAAAACATAACACATGTTTGGAAAAATATAAAATCCAAAAATCACTAGTGTGCAACTAAAGTTTTTGCTGCGCTAAAATATATTTTGGGGAGACATTACAATGTGGATCCAGTAGACATTACATGTGATTACAAAAGGAATTCTGTGTGTATATCACATGGCTCTGTGGCCACTTTCTCTTTCCTACCTCCATTTTACAAGGAAGAGGGAATTGAAAATATATATATATATATATATATATATAAGAGAAAAAGAAAAAAAAAAGAATAATAATAATAATAATAATAATAATAAATGTGATGATATATTAAGATTTAAGCATCTTTCTTAAAGCTGCAACTTCCTTTTAACTCATCAGAATGTTCATTATATTATCATAATGATATGATATATATAACTTACAAAAACATATAACACTATCACAAGTTATTCAGCCAAAAGAATGAAATAATACAAATCTTGAAGATGACTATGACATGAAAGAATTTCCCTTTTCTTTTTTCCCATCCCTCACATTCCTTCAAAATAAAGCTCACCCAAATTAAACCCAAAAACTAAAACAATCTGTCCAAGTCTTCTTCTTCAAGAAAGAGTTTGTTTATTTTCCCCTCACAAATAATTAATACATGAATTGAGAAGAATATGATAAATAAAAAAAACTAAACAGTCATTGAGAAATTTTTTAGAAAATGCATATGATCATCTTATGCTGGCAGCTCTAGACACAAAGAAAAGGGAAGAGAAAGTATAAGATGTATCTGGGCAATTAAATTTTTCGGGGGGGGGGGGGTAAAAAATAGAAGGAATGGTAACTTGGAGGACTGTAATGCAAAAGGGTTAGGAATTGTTTTTGGTGTAAATGAAACAGAAGATTGAGATGTGGGTGTATTGTGTTTGAAGATGAAGGATATGGATGAAGCCATACTATTGAACCACCGCCATTGATTGAAACTCACTCGCGACGCCATTGGAGTTTCCTACATTGTTTCTTCTTTGAAACTCTATTTTATAATCAATGTTACTGTTTCTCTTTTCTTCTGGTAAATCATCATCATCACTGCAATAATTGTCGTTTTCGTCGTCGTCATCTCGATCGAGATGACGTCGGTAAATGTCGTCCTGCAGCTCCATCAACTCATTCACAATGTCTTCTGGCTTCAAATGCAAAATAATAATCGGAATTTATAAAAAGAGGGTTATAATTAGAATTATGATTTATTTAATGGGATAACGAGTTTTACCTTCGTGGATGATGGTTGTTCTTCTGTTCCTTCACCAAAAAGAGTAGCGGATAAACCTTGAGGAATGGAAGAATGGGGTTGAGGTTGAAGATCTGTTGTTGTTGTTGTTGTTGGGTTTTGTTCAAATTTGTTGGTATCACTAAAGGAACCAGAATCAGAAGCAGAAGCAGAAAGGATTTTCTTGCGGTAAAGAGCATCGAGCTCATTGAAATAAGGGCAGGTTTTAGAATCCTCACGACGTTTTTTGTTGCTTTCTTTAACTTTCTTGAAATACTTATTGATATTCTCCCATTTCTCTTTACATCTTTTAGCACTTCTCTTGTAACCCATCCGTGCCATTCCAGCTGAAATCTCTTCCCACAGAGGACCCTTTGGACCTGTTTCTTGATACCTGGATTCAAGCCCACCTCTCAGTTTTATTAAAGCTAGAACTTCCTGTTTTGGCCATCTTGAAGAAATGGGTTCTGAAGATCCATCTCCTCCTCCTTGGCTAATTTCCTGAAACATTGGTTGATCCAATGGGATTGTATTTGAAGGCGGCTGTGGCAGAGTTTGTGGTTGCAATGGCTGAGAGGGGACAGGAGATAGTGGCGCTGGCACAGGCATAGGCATAGGTACAGACACAGCCACGGAAACAGGTACAGCCACAGGCACAGGCGCCACATCAAATTGTTGTTGTTGTTGTGGGGCTGAAAATTGAATGGTTTGGCCAGTAAATTTCTGAAGAAAAGCAATAATGGCAGCATCTCTAGAAGCAGAAATTGTCCGTTCTTGAGCCATTCTTTCTTGTTCTTGACTCAACCTAGCCATTTCTTGCCTTTTCCAATTCTCTTCTCTGACCATCCTATCTTGTTCTCTTTTTTCAATCGCTTCCAAAAACTTCTGTTGCATAACTTCTTGTTTCTCCATCACCTGTTTCATCAAACCCTCGAAAAACTCCATCATCATCTTATGAGTTCTTGACTCATTTCCTTTAACCACCCCTCTCCGCCGCTTCCGACTACTACCCGCTACATTCTCCGGCAATCCTTCAAGGTCAACATCAAACCCCATCTCTTCATCTTCATCGTTATCATCGTCTTCAGTGGATGCAGATGAGGTGTTCGACGAAAAGCTTACACCCATAGGAGCGGCGACGGTGGGTGGCGGCCGGACAGTGAAATGATCTGGTGGAGGAGAAAAGATTCCCATTGGGTTTTGTGAAGAAGATGTGGAAATTTTAACGGATGAGATTGGAGTAGGGTTGCTAATCCCAAAGCCAACGGTGGTGGGCTGTGGCAGTGTGAATGAAGAAGAAGAAGAAGGCGCCACGTTTGCGTTATGAAGAGCCTCAAGTTGCGTAAAGAATTTGTAGGTTTTGCCATCTTGACGCCCTCCTCTTCCTTCTTTTGTGCGTTTGTAATATTTTTGAACATTCTCGAATTTCTCTTTGCATTTTTTTGCATTTCTCTTATACCCCATTTCCCCTAACTTCCTGCATTAATAAATCGAATTTCTCGGGATTTTAATTTCCTTGATTTCATAAAACAGACTTTAATTAGCTACAATTTCATGCGAACGGATCTGTGGAGCAATTTTTTTCAAAAAAAAAAAAAAAAAAAAAAAACCATGATTTTACCTGGAGACTTCATCCCAGAGAGGTCCTTTGAGTGTAGCATCACGAAACGCGGAATCCATCTCTGACCTAATTTTAAGCAAAGCAAGCGTTTCCTGACGCGGCCACCGATTACCACCGCTTCCGCCGCCGCTACGGTCAGTTTCTTCGTCGTCAACCACCATCTGACCACCGCCACCGCCGCCGAGACGAATGAGTTCCTCATAATTTAACGAAGACGGTACTGCTGGAGGTCGGCTACTAATCGGAGAAGCAGCTTCGACTTGCTGAGAATCACTCATGGTGGCATCGACGGTTAAAGGCGGCGGCGGTGTGGAAACTCCGAATAATTGAGATGGATCAGGTAATCCTGATCCGGATCCACCTGCAGCTTCTTCCATCTAATTAAAGAAAACTCCGGCGAGTAGAACTGTAATCTCTCCACTTTGATTATGTGGATTCGAACGCCGGAATTTATGGAAATTCAAAGGGTAGTCGGCGTTTGTAGAGTTGAGTAGAAGTAGAGGTGAAATTGGGTGGGGGGAAACTCCATGAAAGGGAGAAGAATGGAGAAATGGGGAGGAAGGATTTTAAGGGATTGGGAAACTAAAAAGAAGCCATAATTAAAAAGGGAACAAGAGAGAGAGAGAGAAGCAGTAGACAGCTGGAAAAAATATATATATATATGGAAGTCAGAAAGTGAATTCCTACGAGTTAGTGCTATGAGGGACTTTGAGATTTTGAGTTTAAAAGAAAAAAATTTAAAGAAAAGAAAACCCAGAGAGAGAAAATTTGAAAAACAGTAAAGAAGATGAAGAAGAAGAAGAAGAAAGCATAATCATCCTCATCGCAACAGCGCTGCAGAGCACTAACAGTGTTTTTTTTTTTTTTTTTTTTTTTTCTTTTTGAGAGGGAGAGAGAGAGAAGCAAAAAATTAAGAGGAGAGAGAAAAGAGAAAGAGACATAAATGAATGGAGATGAGGATTATGAGGATGATGATATACTTCCCTTTTTTTCCTTTTCTTTTATGATGATTAAGAGAGACTATTTTTAAATTATAAATATTCAAATTAAAATAATCATTTTTTTTCACCCCATCCGGATTGGATGTGGTGTTGCTCTATACTTACTTTCACATTAAAATATTGGCTAACTCATCAATGCACTCTACCGCTATTTTGTTTACTTAAAATACTCCCTTTTAATCCCTATCTTATTCAACTTTAATTTAGTATTTTTTTAAAGAAAAATTATAACAAAATAAGCTAAATAATTAGAAAAACTTCACTATCAATCATGGCTATAGTTTCATATATTTTTTTTCTATTTATAATAATTTTTCTTTTAATTTTTTTCTTTCAATTAATCTTAAATTCAATTTTAATTACTAATTCTTTTATAAGAAATAGATATTTATTAGCATTTTTACTATAAATTTTGAAAATGTATTCATATATTATATTCTTTTGTATAGAAATTATTATTATTATTATTATTATTATTTAACCAATTTCGGTAAATTTTAATTTTAAAAAATTGAATATAAGATTTATTGAAAGTACATAGATTAAAATTAGATAATTGAAAGTATAAGGACTAAAATTAAACAAACTTCAAAGTACGGGAACCAAAATAGAAGTTTAACATTTTTATTTTTGTCTTTGTACTTTCAACTTTAGTTGATTTTGACTCTTATATAGTGACCATTACTTTGATCTCCTAAAAATGAAAATACCAAAATGATCATTTTTTACAAATAAATGGACTAAAAGTAGACATTTTAGAAGCACAGAAACTCAAATGCATATTATAAAAGTAAATGAAATAAAATAAACTAAAATTGAAAGTACAAGATCAAAGTAGTATTAAATATTGAAGAATTGTCTTGAATTTGTTATCCAACCTTCAAATGATCAAATAAAAATCTAAATTGTCTAAATGTTATTTGCAATTTTAGCCTTAGGATTTAGTGGAGCTATATATAATCTTTTCTTAATACTGTGTTTGTAAAATACGTAAATCTCTACGTAGATTTATTTACTGAAAATAGATAGACTAAATTTGAAATTTTAAAAAATTGATATTTAAATTTAAAAGGAAAAAAAATTGGAGAGAGAAGAATGTGGTGTGAAATGACATGATACAACAAAAGAGATGCTGACAGCAGCTTTTTTATTTATTTATTTATTTTCTCAGTAATAATTTTATATAAAATAATAAGTTCTAAAAACATTTATCGACAAACCCTTCACTCCAGTTCAGTACTTTCCTTTTTTCCCTTTTTCTTTTCCAATAATTAATTCTAACTCTAACCGGCAATCAGCTTATTAGACCAAAAAATCAATAATTATATAAACGTCCTTTTCATATTTAAACTTTCATTATTATCATTATTATTTTTGCATTTCCTATTTAATTATAAATTTGGCACATGAAGTTTCAGCACTTTCTTCAACCGATCTTTTTAAACTCTTGATTAAAATTCACTTTTCATTTTCCAACTTTTATTAAAATAACAATTTAATTTTATACTTTCAAATTTATAATAATAGTTAGTTCATATAACAATTTTTTTTATTTTAAATATATATCTCAATTTAGTCTTTAGTTTGAAAATTTTCATTGAATTTAATTGTGTATTTAGATTATAATAATGACTAAGTATTTATAAGTTATAAACGTAAGTGACCTTCGATCAGTTTAACAATATGTATGTGTAATAAATTTTATTAAATTTTAATAGTATTTTTTTTACGATGAAACTAAATAGTTATAAATTTGAAAATAGATGGATTGAATTGTTACAAACTAAATAACTAGATAGTTATATTACTCCTATAAAAGTTCAGTACCCAAAAGTGATTTTTAATCCAATTTTAAAAAGCAAGTCACAAATTAGTAAGAGTTCTATTTCGTAAGAAAAAAAATAATAATAATTAAAAGTTTTATTGGAGAAAAAAAAATTAATCGAACAGTGACAATTTTTTTAACTTAAATTTTGTGCTTAATTGAACTATTTTTTTGTTTTGTAGTATTTAAAAAACGTTTATTAAGTCTCTATATTTTCTTTTATTTTGGGAAAACTTCAAAATTGACTTACGCCTCTCAAAATGATTTTTCTTTTTCTTTTCAAAAAAGTTATTTGGATAAAAGTTGTTTAAAATATTTTGAGGGATTGTCAAACACTTCAAATTTGTTTAAAATCATATATTCTTAAAATTAAACACTTGATATATTAAATTAAACACACCCTCAATCACAAACAAAGCAGCTGTAATGTCCTGAGTTCAAGATTCAAAATGTAAATTCGGTGCATGATGTCCCTAACATTCTCTTGCATCCCCTAGAACCTGACAATGTCGTCCTTACTTGACTCGAACTCCTTCTAAGAGTGAATATTGATTCCACAAACCAACATGGGTCTTTTCAGCATACTTTATCCTCACTCACATACTTTTTACAAAAATTATTGAGAAGACACACATTACAGGATTGATCCCAGTCAACCACAGTTCGGTATAGGCAGTAATTTTTCTAAATCAAAATTGATATTCTCAAGATCCCTCTCATTCGAATTTAGTCCTAATTCATTCATCTACCTCTCTTTTTTAATTCCTATAAATTGGTTAAGTGAACGTCAATTAACGTATTAGGTAAATGGTTATTAAACGGTAAAATAACCTTTTAAAAAATAATGATGATGAAAATATGTTTTTTTTTTCTTTAAATTTTATAGGATAATTTAAATAAGGATTAAAGAGGAAAAAAATGGGAGAATTGGGGGAATGGAGTAAGAAAAGAAAATAAAATTGGGGAAGGGAAATAGTGATTTGACCCAACGTTTGAGTGGCGGTGTCGGCGTGGCCTTACATAATTGGATTTTGCTTTAACTTTTCCAAAAAAATTGACACCACCTAACCCTGCCCCAATTCCCTCCTTCCCTTATATCATTCAATTTTAAATACCACCAATTTTTTTTTCTTTTTTTTACTAAAAAAAAAATTACAACATTTTTATGGTCATATTCAAGTTTAATGAAAAGGTCTTATCGAATAGATAAATTTGTCAACTAAACTTAAAAAATTTCAAACCTTTCAATTTAACATCCCTTAATAATTTTTTAAATTAAAAAGTTTATGTTTGAAATTTTAAAAATTAAACTATCTATTTTATATTAATTTAAATTTTATATTTATAATAGAATTTTAAATATGGAAGGTATTTAATTTTTTTTTCAAATTTCCAATAGGTTAAGGATCTATTAGACATAAAATTTTCAAAGATTAAACCAACACAAACTCGAAAGTTTATAGGCTAAATAAGGATTTAACTTTTTTTTTTTTTTTATATAAATTATATCATTTGTGAATGGTAGATTTGGAGGAATTATGAACTTATATCTTTCAAGTTGTCTAGCGAACTTTAACATTCATGGATGGAAATGGAACAAAGGAAAAAGTTTATATATATATATATATATATATATGAGGATTGATAACTAAATTGAAATTTTTTAAGAAATAAAAAATAAAATGAACATTAATTAAAGACAATTTAGTATACAATTAAAAAGAAAGAAAAAAAGAAGAAGAAGAAAGAATATAGAGATAAGAGAGAGAATGTATTTAAAACCATGGAAAGCATAGAACAAACATTAAGAATAATATGAGGAGAGAGCACATGTAGCGCACATTATTGTTAATTATAATTTCCTCAAACTAAAAATGAAAACCATAGAAAATAAAAGGACAATACTTTTTTGGAATTTATATGAGCAGTCCTTGTAGTAATATAATGACCCAATTCAATCTACTTCAACAATAATTGATATATACTTATTCTCTTAAAGTAAAAAATTCAAATTCTTTAAACCCTATTTGTCGTACTAATTAATGTCAAGATGCAAAATGTCGAGATTTTAATTTCATAGAAATATCGATGAAAAAATATCAATAAAATGTTAATGCGTTGATGAATATGATTAAAAAAAATAAAATTAACAATTAAAAATTAAATATTTTATACTTTGTTAGTCTTATATATAGAAGTAATCAATTGAGATTTGAATGACTTAACTCCTTTGTCGATAGTGACATATCTTCGGGATTGAGGTTCCCTCTAGTAAATACTATACAAGCAAATATACCCACCAACGAGACAGTAGTATAAAACATGCATTTTAAAACTCTAGAAATAGAATTTACATTTCTAACCTTTTTTTTTTTTTTTTTTTGGTTGGACATTCAAGAGCTTTCCGTCGTGAATACTCAAATGAGAATGAAAAAAACCATAAAGTTAAAATGATGTGATATTTTATGGTTGTTTCATTATTTTTACGTAGTAATATATTGAATTTATAGAATATGGATGAAAATATTGAGATATATGGAAAGAAAGAAAAAAAAAAAAAGTGTAAAGAAAAAGAAAAGAGTAAAATGAGAGGCACATGGTGAATGAGTGTAGTTTTAACGAAGTTGTCGGAGGATATTAAATAAGGAGCACGTGATGGGGAGAGGGATATAGAAGTAAAGTGCGGTTGGTGAATTTTAGCATTGCCCTCTCTCCCAACCAAAGGCCAAAATTCCACCACTATCCAATCTCAGTAATTTTCAATTTTTTTTAAAAAAAAAATATATATATATATCTAATTTGACAGCGCATAAATTCTGTACCCAATTTCCTATCCCTTTTGCTTCTCTCTTTTAAATTATACACCTCGTATATCTTAATATACTAATTTCACAATTTATATGTCTCTTTTTGTTGTTGTTGTTTTTTTTTTTTTTAATTAACCAAAAATGTATCCTATTTCATCTATTAACTTCTAAATGACATGTTTCTAATCTTTGAAATTTGGAAAATTGTTTGATTTAACTATTTTTAATTGTCAATCTGGCTTCAATATATGATGTGGTGTAATTTAATAATTTTTTTTGGTTCACTAGACTTCTTCTATATTATCTTTTCTTTTCTTTTTATCTCCTTTTTCTTTGTTGTCGTCTCGATCGTTGATTATTCCTTCAATGATCCGAATTTTCAAAATTGAAGCAAGAATTTTGTAGGTTTTTTCTTTCTTGCAACATGAATTTAGCTCAATCAAAAAGTTATATATTCTCAACCAGAAGATTAGAGGTTCAAATCTCTCTCATCTTATATTGTTTAATTTTCTTCTTTATATAAAATTTAGATTTCTTACTTTTTTTAATAAAAAAATTAAATAAGAATTTGCTTTAGGTGTAAAATTTTTAAAAACTTTGCTTAATAGGTTTTAAAAATCATAATAGATTACTATTTTATTAGACCAAGAGAAAAAAAAATTGAAAATTCAACAAACTATTTTTTAAATGTTTTCCACAAAAACAGTTATTAGACCAAATCCATGGTCAAGGAAGAGAAATTCATCTCTTAGATGATAGAAGACTCTCTAATAACCAAGTTCCATAATTAATTGTTGATGATAAAAATAAAAAATAAATAAAAAAAAGACTTTCTATTATAACTCTAAAGTAACTAACAATTAACTAAGTAATTTTAAAATACTGATTGAACACTAATTAATTTAGATTAACAATTAAACTAGATATTAATAAAAATATACTAATTAAACTATAAAATAGGCATTTTTAAGACGAGACATTTTTTATGTTTAAAAAAATATGAAACATAAATTTTCAGAAACTAAAATTATAATTTAACTTCTTTTTATATAGTATAACATTTCAATGATGCATGAAAGTTTAAATATAGATTCATAAAAAAAGTTGTCAATGATTTAACTAAATATGGTCATGTCACACTTAAATACCTTTTTAGAACACAGTATATTTAATCAATATTTATAACTTAAAGTAGGTTAAGAGTTTGAACTTTAAAGAAATATTAATATTGTCTCAACCTTTTAACCCAATAAAACTTATGCTTAGGTTGTCAATTGCATAATTAGTTAAATGCATTATTTTATTTAAAAAGAATTTCATTACTTTTTTTTATTGTCACATGTAATGTTTCTATGAAGTTTAGATTTGGTTCCTAATTTTCAAAATTTTGTAATCATATTTCTATTTAATAATAGTTTTATTAAGTTTGTATAGTAAAATGATGATGGGACATTCCAAAATTTTTCCACTTAAATCCCACCCTTTATTTTCAATGTCCAAACCAAAAGTAATAACAAAAAAACAAAAAAGAAAAAAATTATAGCTATGTTTAAAAATGGCAACATTTCTTTTCCTTTGATTATATTAGTGATTAATTAGTAATTAGGTGAGGTGGGTTCTAAACTTAAGAATGGATGATAATGTTAGGAAAAAAAAGGATTGGAAATGATATATAAAAAATTTCCTATCCATATTTTGTTATTTAATTTGAATAAGATTACAAAGTAAATATTTAATTGAATTTTTCTAAGAGGAAAATTAGAAATTTTAAGATATTGAAGACAAAATTGAGAAGAAAAATCTTAAATTTTTCATAAGGCAATGTATGACCTTTTTTAGAAAGAAATTTGAACTATAATTTTTTAAATTAATGATACATGTAACTATGATAGAATAACAAAAGTTAATGATACATGTTTAATATCAATTGAATCGTGATAGAATAACATGTGCTTTTATCGAGAAAAAAAAAAAAAAAACTTTGACTTGTCTTTTTTTTTTTAAATAATCCATTTTTATCTTAAGTTTTAATTTCATCAAATTAAATTCTATACCAACTAATAGACTTTCTTTTTTTAAAAAAAATAAAATAAACTATATAGATTTAATAAATTATAGTATAAAATAGAAAGCTTAGAGAGATTTTTTTTTTTTTTTTAAAAAAAAAAAAAAAAAGTAGGTGACTTCTAATGGGGATGGGATGAAGGGTAAAGGTTACAACAACGGTTTAAAACTATGACTCAATTAAATAAAATAATTAAAATTTTAGGATGACATGTGAAGATTATA
>QLSR01000191.1:1427697-1440913 GCA_031780015.1 Citrullus colocynthis
TTTTTTTTTTTTTTTTTTTTTTTTTTTTTTTTTTTTTTTGATAGAACGTACAATTAGTAAATATTTGGTACTCCAATAGGCTCCATTTTGACATATTTAAGGGCATGTCCTATCACTAAAAAAAAAATCTAAAAAAGTAGGTATAAACATTGAGAACTTAAATTTACTATTAAAAGTAACTATTTTAAACTTGGACTTTAAAATTAATGACATGATAATCAAATCACGCTCGGTCATGCGAGTATAACTTAATGTCTTTGGGATATAAATACTATTTCAAAATCCACCAAACATTTTAATGTGATTAAAAAGCATAGATTTTTATTTATTAATTTAAATATCTTTTTTGAAATTTTTATTTTTATTTTTTTTGTAGACATCGATATCTAATATTTTTATCAACATTTCTATAAAATTAAAATTTCAATAATATTTTTATGGGAACACATGACTTGCATCTCATGATAATCAAATTTGCGATCCCAAACTACTTAAACCAAGCACATGCATTATTTTTAAAGATTGAATAGTTTCTTTATTTCTCTCTTTTGAACAATGTGATTGAATAGTTTTATCCTTAAATTGAATATAAAATTTGATTTCACACTTATAAAACACAACTTTTTTAAGTCAACAACTTAAAATTTTTAGGTTTGAATTGAGGTGATACACAAAATAAGTCAACTAGATAAAATAAAAAGCATTAATATGTTGATATTTTTACATTCTACAGATTTGACATCGACGCGGATAAATCAACATAATTTCCATTATCTCATAAAAAATCATAAATCATAAAAAATAAGCAACAAAATATTGTAAATACGAATGTAATAAAATAAAAAACATTTTCACTTATTTAAAAAAGTGTAATCTTTATACCTTAATTTAAGTTTTTTCAAATCTTTTTTGTTTTTTTATAACTTTTAAAAAATATTCATCAATATAGACACATTTTATCGGTATTATTATTATCATGTCAATAACATTGAGACTTCAACATTTGTCGATGCTGATATTTTAAAATTTGGCTATTATCTACCAATAATGTTTATAACACAATATTAATATAAATGATCAAACTTTATGAATTCAACTTTATAGGTTAACCCAAAATAGAAAATAATTTACAGGAGGGTTTTCAATAATTGATTTCTTTTTAATAAAATAACAACCCAAGATTTTCATTAATTAAGGTTAAGTGTCATTTAATTGATGAAAATGAAATTACTTGGCTGGCAAGAGAGAGCTATAATGGATTTTTTAAATTAGTATTTATGAGCATCAAGATTAGACAATAATGGTGGTTGTAATCCAATAGGACTGAAGATGCAATGAATCTTTTATAATAATAAATATAAAAAAATTAATCCTATAATATATATTTGTATTATTATCTACTCATTATTGTTTAAGAAAAAAATTAAAAGAAAGGAAAGAAAGAAAATTATTAAACTAGAAGTGAAAGTATGAGGATTGGATTACATTCAAGACCTGTTTTCATGACTATCTTCTCTCTTTATTTGTTTTCTAATCAGAAAAAAAAAACTAATTATTCAGTTATTTCTATTTCCTTATTTAATTTCTTAAAATATCTTTGAAATTATGGGAAAATTATAGGGGAAAGAAATTCATTAAGTTTTTTTATTATTATTTTTTATAACACATTTGACAAATGTGAGAAAAAGAAAAACTTTGAACCCAACCTTTGAACTAAAATAACAAGTATTTAACCACTTAATTGCACATTTCATTCTAGCTTCTCAAATTAATTTTTTTTTTAAAAAATAGTTATTGTGATTATGATTATCTGTGTGTAATAAGTTGAATATTTAACCTACTATAAAATTATGTGTATATAATTGTTTCATATTTTTCATTTCTCAGAACATTCTCAAATTTGTACAATAAATTTTAATATTTTACCTTCACTTTTTTTTCTAATAAGAAGAAGAAACAAAAAGTAATGATTTTTTATGTTATTTTCCTTTAAAAAAAAATTAAAAGAAAAAAAAAGGAAAATTGATTACATATTTTGTTTGAGATTTTTGTTTAGTTGGTATTCAGATTTTTGAAATTTTAATCTCGACGTTTTAGTAGTTGAAGTTTAAGATTATTCTTTTTAAAAAATTTTATTTTTTAATCTTAGATTAGTAATTTCCATTACCATTACAAGTTGAATGTTACATATTAAAGAACGTTGTCTTTGAAGCATAGTTCATGTGCTATTGTGAATAAACTACATATATATTTTCATTTGCATTTAGGATTGATAAAGATTAAATATTTTATTAATTTTTATGTTAGTACGGGTCTCAAACCTCCCAGTGTGTAGTGTTTTATAAGTCCTTTAACTTTCGTGAATCATATGATAGATCTCTAAAAATTCATTTGGCAACATTCTTATTTCTCGTTTCTCATCTCCTTATTAACTATTAAACTAGCATATTGAATAAACAAACATTTTAAACTTGATAGACTATACATGTTAATGAATAAAATTTTGTTGACCAAATTGCAAACATCAGTACTCCTAAAGTATGATGTTAGTTGCAATTACATTTTCATTTTTATATTATTCTATATATATATATATATGTGTGTGTTAATATTTTAGATTGAATAATTGGTATATTTAGAAGGGTTACGTTGGTTTAATGTAAGAAGATAGGAAAGTGGAAAAGTAGGAATGAAGAATGCGTTGACAAAAGTAAATAATAATAAGAAAGAAAAAATAGAAAAAAGAAAAGACAAGAAGAGATGAGTACAGGGTGTAAGGGAACGTGCGTGGCGTTGATGAGTGGATATGAGAATCCCCCAACTGCCTGGCATCTACCCTCCCATCTCCATATCCTTCCACATGCGCCTCTTCCCTTCTTTCTTTTAACCACTTCCTCCCCACACTTTCCACTAAATTTCCACTTCCCTCTCTCTCTCTCTCTCTCTCTCTCTCTCTCTCTCTCATTTATTGTCCAACTCCTATCTCCCCCTCACCCTACTTTCTTATTACAATATCTCGGTTGAGATTCCAACGTCTGACCTTCGATATGATAATTATAATAATATTTTAACTACTTCAACTATACCACTTGGATGGTAATGCTTTCGAGTTGTGTGGGTGTGGAGGCTATGGACGTGCTTGACTTGAAAGATGTTTGGGTTGAGTTGAAACTCACGTGGAAGTCAAAATTAAGATCAAATACTAAAACAAGCATTAGTAAAAAGTCGAGGGTGTAAAAGTATAATTTTCAAAATGTTAAACTCAAAACTCATGAATATATGTATAAGATTTTAAATGTCATGGACAAAAACTAAATAAAAACTAAATTCAAAACTTAGAAATTGAGATAACATTTTTCCCTTTAAAATTTTTAAGATTCAATATAGAATCAAATGATTTATGTTTGAGCTCCCATATTTAACTTGACAGAGACCAATGATGTTTGGCTTAGATTATATTTATGTCCCTACAAAATAAGCTAAGCAAGACATCAAACATGTACATAAACCCATGAGATTGTTGAAGGCCAAAGTGAAAAGGCTATTCCAAACTTTGCTCAAAGGCCTATCTTGTTAAAGTCGGTCTCTTCAAAGTTCAAACTAGCCAATTTGGGACAAACCACT
Organism: Citrullus colocynthis; assembly: GCA_031780015.1. Classification (NCBI taxonomy): domain Eukaryota; kingdom Viridiplantae; phylum Streptophyta; class Magnoliopsida; order Cucurbitales; family Cucurbitaceae; genus Citrullus; species Citrullus colocynthis. The sequence goes on from QLSR01000191.1 coordinate 1,431,322, forward strand.
AGAGCCCAAAAAACCATAGGATATATAATAAGAATATGCAATCCAAGGGGTTGAAAATTAGATGAAGCCTAACAAAAGATGGTCCCCCAAATCCAAGGGGCACCAAAGTTTAGACTTCAAAGATAAGGTGACAACCCAAGTCCATCAAATCAAGAGACAAAAATACTTTTTCTATAGAAATAAGAGTTTTAAGTTTATTAAAATCCTCCGATAAATTGTCGTTCGATTCAATTTTTTTTCCTCGGTGAGATGTGTTGGAATTAATTTAATAATTACGAAAAAATACCTTTTTTGATCCATAGGTTTTGAGTTTAGTTTTCATTTGATTCCTAAATTTTCAAAATGTTATACTTTTAGTTCTTAAGTTTCGAGTTTGATATCAATTTAGTTTATAAGTTTCAAAATGTTATAATTTTACTCTTGAGGTTTGAATTTTATTTCAATTTTGAGATTTAAACTTATATTTTGGAATTTTCACTAAATACTCACTTTTATTCTTTAGTGTTAATGTCTATTAATTAGTTAAAAGAATTATAATTTATTAAGTTTCACTATTGTTTTCTATCACTCTTAAAATTAGTTTTAAATTTTTAATCCATACCTATTTTAAATTAATGACTAGACATTAATGTCGAAATTGAAAGTGAGTATCCATTTAAAAATGAGTGTTAAAAGTATAAATCTTGAAACCTATGGATCAAATTGAAACAAAACTCAAATCTTATGGACTAAAAGTGTAACATTTTGAAACCTAGTAACCAAATAGAAACTAGATCCAGAACCTAAGAACCATGAAGATATTTTTTCCTAATATTTATTATCTATAAATTAATTATATTTTGTATATTTTTTTAAAATGAAGATAATTTGGCAATGATTGACATTCATGGACTCCGTCATTTGGAGTTGGCGGTTCAAATTATCAAACCTTCACTTGTTTTGGTAAATATATATATGACCTCCAAAGAGATAGATGTATTGAGCAAAATGAATGATTAGTTTTTTAATCATTTATCATTTTAAATTTTAAAACATACAAAAGACTTTGGGCCTTTTATGGGCCTTTTTCTCAACATGAGGAGAAAACCGAAAGCCAAGGAGGCCCAGCGAAAGCGTTAGCCCTTTATTATTTTATTTTAATCTTGATCTTTCAAATTTCCTAAATATTTACTCTTTTATTTCTTCTTTCTGTGTTCCTTGTATGCGTTATATTAATGGAAATCTTAGACACTATGTGGTAATGATCTCGTTATCTTACAAAATTCTAAAAAAATGTGAGTATAATTTTAGTGAAAAGGACCATTTTTTTAAAATATTTAAAATGTCAATGACCAAAATATAACGATTTTTTTTTTTTGGAATAACTATTATGTTTGAATTGTCTTTATTTTTATTTATTTTTTGAATTGTATGCAGCTTGTGTAGAATAGAATAAAATCGAGAATACAAATAAGTAATTGTCATGCTTGAAATATTCGTATTAGGGTGACGTAGGAATAATTTATCACATAATTAGTCCACTTTATTCTTTTAAGTTAAGTACTTCTGTTTTTTTTTTCTTTTTTCTTTTTTCTTTTTTAATTAATTTTATGATTAGGATTTAGGATTTTAGGGTAATTTATGTTATTAAATTGCCAAATATAAGAAATAAGTAGAGGTTTAAAGGGATTTAAGATTCATTTTTCATTTAGGGAGGAATAGAACTTTTGAGGTTGAAAGTATTCTTTCGTTCTTTTAAAGCAAAAAAGAAAAAAAAAAAAAAAAAAAAAGAAAAAAAAAAGGATTTTAAATTTTTTTTTTTTTTTAGGAGAAAAAAAAATATTTAGAATAAAAAAAATTTTTATTTTTTTTAAAAAAAAAAAAAAAAAAAAGAAAAAAAAAAGGATTTTAAATTTTTTTTTTTTTTTAGGAGAAAAAAAAATATTTAGAATAAAAAAAATTTTTATTTTTTTTAAAAAAAAAAAAAAAAAAAAGAAAAAAAAAAGGATTTTAAATTTTTTTTTTTTTTTAGGAGAAAAAAAAATATTTAGAATAAAAAAAATTTTTATTTTTTTTAAAAAAAAAAAAAAAAAAAAGAAAAAAAAAAGGATTTTAAATTTTTTTTTTTTTTTAGGAGAAAAAAAAATATTTAGAATAAAAAAAATTTTTATTTTTTTTAAAAAAAAAAAAAAAAAAAAACCCTCCTTATTGGTTACTACTCAAAAACTCTATTTCTTTTATTACTATTATTGCTACCATTTATTATTTATTATTATTTTAGTTAAAATACCAATTTCGATTTGTTTAATTTTAGTCTAGATACTTTCAAGTATCTAATTTTGGTCATTGTACTTTAAGTAAATCTTAAATTAATATTTATCAAAATCGATTAATAATAATTTTCATGTAAAGAAATACAATTTGTGAATATGTTTTCAAAATTTATAGTAAAAATGCTAATAAAACATAAAATCTACAATAAATTAATAGTATGGACTGCATTTAAGATTTATTGGAAGTAAAATGACTAAGAGTCGGCATTTGAAAGTATAGGAACTAAAATTGAATAACCTCCAAAATATAGGGACCAAAATGATATATATATATATATATTTTTTTATTTTTTTTTACTTCCTAGTTTCTCTCAAGTCCTTTCAAAGAAGTATCCGTCTCCATTCTTCTTGGATGAAGACATCTACCAAGAAACAATTATGTGGAGGTTCCATCCTCTCTTCTCCCATTCATGGCCAATTCCAATGCCACATTTCATTAAAAATTGTACTTCCCAATTATTGATGACCATATTGTTTTAATGTTTTTAGTGTTTTATTTTTGAAAACCATGCTTGTCACACCCCCTCCTAGATTTTCTTCCTAACCTGGGAGTAGATGCAACCTACACACATGCACGTCATCTATTATCTTGTAACTCAATTCAATACCAAATCAATTGTACAAAACTTTATGCTAGTGAAACATTATAAGTTAAACATAAGTGTTACATAAGGTTTCTCAGCTCATAATTTATCATGAATGTGTATTTGTTCAGCATATAGTACAAAATCCACACTCGTTATGCCACAAAGATCATATATGACAAAACATGTACTTAGACTGAGTATTTACAACTATCCCAAAGAACTAAAATCAAGTAAGTCCAGACGAGGATCTTCTGTAGACTAGGTGTCCTGGACACACTCGCTACCTGAAACGAACAACAATAAACAAGAAAGCGTGAGCCTCAAGCCCAGTGAGTGACTAAACATTTCAACTCTCCAGTGCTTTCACATATTGTCCCTCACCACTGAGTTCTATATTTATCCACTGCTCAAGTGCCTTCACACCTGGTCCCTCAGCACCAAGCCATCATGTACTAGTTTTCCATATGCCTTCTCACAAGGTCCTTTGGCATTGGAATCAATCTCAATCAATTTCTCAAGTGCCTTCACTCATGGTCCCTCGGCACTGAGTTCCATATATCATAACCTCATAGGCCTTCACACATGGTCCTTCGGCCGTGGTTTGCATTTAGATAACACGCATACAGGAGTTCATATAATATACTCGTTTTCACTTGCACAATGTTAAAAATAATCCTTGGATAAATTAGAAAGTCACTCACGATTTGTCTTATGCCCCGAGCGAATTATATGCTTTTTCGAGCTCTTCTTGACCCATGCGTCAAATATCTCCGCCTCACAATCAATACATTTGCGCTCCGCATTCCACCCAAAAGCACTACAGCCTGGGCCCAACATTTCAGCGATCACGCTGTACTGTTTCTTCAGGGTCCTAACCCTTGACTCCAGATGTGGGCTGACTTGTATGGAACACCCTGGTATCCTCTGCTACATCATCTGTAGTATGTTTGATAGGAATCCAAGTCAAAAAGTCCCGTTATTAGCTCGCCAATGTCCAAACTGCACACACTGGACCAAACACTCCACGAGGATTCTATCCTCCTCATCCGTCCATATATGTTTTGCGGCTCTTGCGCGTGACCCGGATGCTTCCATCTGAAATTGAATTTGTCAACACATGTAGGATATAACATTGCGAAAAGAATGTGGGGAATCAATCCATTCACACTATAACATTGAAACATTCACATATGTTATACAAAAAAATTGCACAGCGTACACGTCGGGCACCAACAAATACTTTATACATACAAAAAAAAAAAAAAATTAATTCCAATCTTCTCCAAAAATAAAAATAAAAAAAAATAAAAAAAAAGGAATACATAGAATTTTCCAAGGGCGTCTTTAGTTTGCATTCCATTCAGCCCACATCTGATTTGCGATATTATCCCTCCATGCAGTGAATGCATCAGATGTCTCCACAAATTCGATATTCTCATTGTCTGTTGGTATTGGTCCCCCTTGACTTCCCTTTCCTTCGTCGAGTAAGAAATTTGGTCTCATTTCTCGAATTATTAAATTGTGCAGGAGACAACATGCATGTATGGTCTTGCACTGCACATCAACCAGGTAGTATGATTTTCCTCAGAGGATTGCCCATCGACCTTTCAACATCCCGAACGCTCTCTCAATAACATTCCCGACAAATGAATGTCTCATATTGAAAAGCTCCATAGGGCTTGTTGGCGGGTTCCCTCCACGCCACTCAGTCAAATGATATCTTTGTCCCCGATAAGGAGCTACAGCGTTTGGATAACCGGAGTCGCATAGATAGTAGTATTCTGCGAAATTGGGCCAAGTTATCACTTGTCGTACATTTTTTTTTCGTATGCAAGGGTATACCGATATCTACAAACTAACCCCTTGGGACTTTCAATCCAGTTGGCCTGGAACTGCGTCTCGCAGAACCTTCGAGTTAGCAGCTCATCCTTCCCATCCAACGAAAACGAATATGAACTCACAAGTTTGATTGCATACAGCAAGAACGTTCGTTGCAATCTCGCCTTTTCTAGTCCTATAGGGTGGTCGATCAGCTACACTGATATTTACCTTTATGTGGGTTCCGTCAACAGCACCTAAGCAATTCTGTGACGAAACGTTGTTTAAATGATAAATTTAAGATAATTTCTAAAACCCCAAACAATACCATTAAAACAACAGAATGATTGTACCTGGAACCAGCGCCATCTGTCACAATTCTCAGTGACTGGCTCTGGTTTCCGCAATAGAACGTCGTACAGTCTCAATATTGAAATGAGCACAATATTGAAATGCCTGGAAATAGTCTCGCCAGACCTTGCAAATTGGCGTCGCATCACTCGATTTTTGACATCGTGTGCGACTATGTGCAGAAAGATAGCCACCATTTCCTCCACATCTACATATTTCGTGGGCCTTATCCTACCCGTCATCCTAAGTAGTTGACACAGAATCGTGAATATTCGCTTATCCATGCGAGTGTTCTCCCGACACGTCTGATCATCTTCGTAGATTAGACAAAAGAAATTCAACTGTCGAATTGATGTCTAATTAGTGGAGACGGTCGCTCCAGATTGTCATCCAATTGTAGCAAAATGGTGATAGTATTCACCATTGCTATGGTAGCCGCATATACAACCGTCAGTATTGCAATGAGCTCGTCAGGTTGAATGTCCATGCCATCCATTGATTAACTGAACTAACAATGGACCTGACAAGATAGCGGCCATACTTAAGTATTCCTATTTATTCTTGGTCCTATCTATTCGATCTTCCTATGCAATCAATCTTTTCTTACACCCCACCCAATTTATTATTCAGAAAGATATTGATTACAAATGAACAAATGAATAAGTAAACAACTCAACACATAAACAAACAAACACGTAAACAAACAAACAAACTCGTTAAGAGAAGAACGACCATAATCTCGGTTGGAACACGATATTTAGATTCCAATTTGAAAAGTCAATGTAAATTAATTGTGAAAATATTTTCAATTCCCTTAATCATATAGAACCATAGTTGATGGGGTCATATGCTACTTGACTACCATTTCTCAAAAATTATGTTGTCAATACTACTTGATAAAATTTTTCTAAAACTACAACTTGAGAAATTGTTTTATAGAAATAGATATAGAAATGTAGGAAATAGTCCATCATATTTAGAAAGGATGTTGAGAATTGTTTAAGTCCCGAAATTTTTAAAAAGTAAGAAACATTTGAGTTCAATCTAAAATTTTTGCAAACTTGAAGTACCATTTTTTTTTTAGATTAAAAAACTTTTTTTTTTTTTTTAATAAAAGCTCATTGAATCTAAGTTGAAGTACAACTTTTTTGCTTAAAACCGCATTCAATTTGAATTGAAGTACCAACCTTTTTTTTTGTTGCGACGTTCGAAAACTTGGTTTTCAATTCTAAAACCGCATTGAACAATTATTTGAGTTGAATTGCCACTTTTTTTGCAAACTTTTGAATTTTAATTATAAATTATACAATGGTTTCAATTATAAAAATTTATTTTCCTATTCATCTTCCAGATTATAATTGGTACCTTTTTTACTCTTTTTTTTTAAAAAATAAAAATAAAAAGTTATTCTTCACTTTTTTTTAATAATTATTATTTTTTAAAATTTTCTCTCATATTGAATCCACATACTTAATCATTAGAAAATGTGTTTTGTGTAAAGTACAAAAAGAAAATGTATTGTATAACACAAGTAATTTGCAATAGAAATAGTAAGAAATAGTAACAGAACAATGTATTACAAATGTATTGTATAAGACAAGTAATACACATAAATATCTCAAACAAAATACTATATACATTTGTCAACAACAAGTTGTACGAATAATGTACTTAAAAAACAAAACAATGTATTACAAATAAGTTATGTGTAATGTAGTGATGGTCGGACGGGTAGGTTGGTTAACTGTCAATTTCCACCCTACACTGAAAAAAAAAGAACTCGACTGTCAATCGGGTTAAAGAGGCAAATGGATAAGGCACATATCAAACGAGAAGTCCACCATCACATGAAACAGAAGAATGTTTGAATAAAAATAATTCATAACATAAGGAGAAAGAAATAAAAAATAGCAAAAGCTTCAAGGGGACTCACTGGAAAAGAAGAATTTGGAGAGCTAATTTCTTCTCCAAATGTTGTGCACAATATAGAATAGGAGAGAATTGGTATACATAAGCATGTGAATCAATGAAGTTAAACAATCCAACCATTCAAATTAATTTGAGTAAACAGTGCAAGATTTAAATGGAAGTGACCCAAATTAATAAGCCAACAACCAAATTATAATAATATAATAATAACAACGCAAGCCTTCGACCCTCGACCAACGCAAGCCTTCGACCAACGTAAGGCCTACTTCAACCAACGCAAGACCTACCTTGGACCAACGCATGGCCTCCCTTCGACCAACGCATGGGGAAGAGTGAATGCGGAGAGAAGGGGAAGAGTGAATACGGAGAGAAGGCGACAAAAGAGAGAGAGAGAGGAGATTTTGGGCAGAGTGTGCATTAAGAAGCAGCAGAAACTATGGAAATGAAGGGAAACAGGGAGATGGGGACGGAAGGATTGGGTTGGGTCGTATTTGGGGTTGGTTTTGTATTCCAAACCAACCCCAAAGCCCATTCCCCAAACATGGGTTTTATAACCCAATACAATACAACCCAACCCAATCCAATACCCCAAACACCCCCTAAGTATGCATATTTATAATTAGCGTTACTCTATGTCACTACGGAGACTACCAGTGAAATTCACACAACTGGGTACTGCACTAGCGAAACCGAAGTGAACTAGACTAGCGATATCATCTTAAGGAGCGATACCTAACGAGACTTCAGCGAGAGTTGTGAGACGCAGAGCTCTTTGCGTTTATCAGCGACACTGGTTCCGCTGCTCACTCTCCATCTCCTTAGCGATACCACTGTCTAGCGATACCTGATATCACGGTTTCCTTCCTCCCCTTCTAACTCTTCCTTTATCCTGTTAAAACCATATTACAGCCAAAATCAGGACTTTTCTTCTTCTACAATCCTGTAAAGTAGTGGGTTTCCTAGCTTACCTCAAAATTTCAGACTATGACTCGTCTTCATTTGAGAATTATTCCCAAATAACTTTGGCTGCCTTGATTTGCTTAGCAGTTCAACTCCGCTTACTTCCTCCTAGAGATTAACACATTTTTGCTAGGATTTAGCTTAAACATCCTTCATGGAAGTTGCTAAGAATTGAATCAACTTACTAACCTCAAAATTTCAGTTCTAGCTTCAACTTCCTCAGTTCACTCTCCTACAAATACCGATTGGTGTCCAAATTTATCAGCAACAATCAAGTTTCTAGTTCCAGCTTCAAAGTTACCATGAAAATGATCTGGTTTCTACCTGAATTCGATATAAGCACCTTCTTCCACCTCTCCTTGTTGTTCATCTGCGAAATGAAGTTAATCTGAGTTCGAGAGTATGTCGAAAAAGGCTTAATTATTCGATGCACTCCTTTATATGTCAAAATAAATCACCGACTTACCAGCTCTAACATCATCTTCCTTCTTGAATTAGCCAACGCAACCTTCCGCGCATGGCTTTGGCAACGCATAATCTCAACTTACTATGCCACTGATTGCCCAACGCCAAATAGCCGACTACCGCATGGCCTTCTCGGCCACTTTTCTATGCCTGACACATACCATCTTTCAAAGCATAGGCCATCTCTAGTTTGAGAGTAAAGAAAAGGTGTGAGTAGTCAAAAGCTATGAAATAGTGCTTTTGTAATTGAGACTGGGAAAAAGAATTATTATGTGTGATTGTAACAATTTTTTTCACATAGTGGATTTCTTTCTGGTAGGTTGTGGTTTTTCTCTGAGTTTGGAGTTTTCCAACTAAATTCTTGTGTATTTTTAGTTTTATTGCCTTCTTTTAATTTCTTTGTTATTTTTCTTCTTATGCTTGTGGGAGGTTTTTTCCAACAATAATGAGGGTGCTAATTAGAATATGTCAACTTAATTAAAACATTCGGGTGCACCTACTAACCCACACTATAAAAAAAAGGTAGATAACAAAATAAATGAATCTATAGAAATATGTTTATAAAATTAATTATGTTTATAAAATTAATTTTCAAACAAAAATATTAATAAAATAAAATAGTTATCGATTTAAAATTTTCATTCCATCATTGTGCATGATTTTCTTTTTATTATTATTAAGTTTTTATCCTTGCGAACTTAACCAAATGACCTAAAACTTATTAATATAACTCAAAATTATTTCATCAGTTAAAAGGTAGAGATTAATTAGGAAACCAAATGACCTAAAACTTATTAATATAACTCAAAATTATTTCATCAGTTAAAAGGTAGAGATTAATTAGGACTACTGACCATATACTCAGGAAATGTTCGAAAGATTAAGAAATAAAATACATGTTTACCTTTAATCTTAAAATACCAAACTAAACATAAGTTCAGTTCACATACGAATGTGTTATTAATTATGAGATTTATGTTATCTTATTATACTTTTTATAAAAATCAAGAGAAATAGAATCCATATTTGGTCCAAATAAAAAAAGTAAAATAAATTATTGGTGCCATCATTATCTCAAACATTGGTTCATTTAGTCAGAAAGTGTCGCCTTCATTCAACTAATCAACAAGTACAAAAAAAAAAAAAAAAAAAAAAAAAAAAAAAAAAAAA
>QLSR01000191.1:1457430-1476379 GCA_031780015.1 Citrullus colocynthis
AAAAAAAAAAATTCCAACAATGAATTGAATATATATTAGACCTACTTGCAGCATCAACATTCAACTGCATCCAACCAGCAGGTATTAATTGTTTTAGCAATGGACATACAGTTAATTCTTCTATGGGTGGGGACCTTTCTTCAACTTTCCAAGATGCCTTCATAAATTAAATGATGATGTAGAAAAAGAATTATTAACTTTTATTATAAAGAGCTAAATCGAGCATAAGTCAACTTGCATGTGTATTGTATTAAAGATATCTTTTTTCACTATTATTAATTATTTAGTTTCAACATTAGTTAGAGCGGAGATTAAACAATTGATCTTTAGTGATAGTCAATACTTTATCTATCAGAGTTAGAAATTTGCAAAAGGATGATATAAATCTAAAAATAGTTAATCATATAGAAATAAAAACATTTTTAGTTAAATTGCAAATCTTGGTTCTTGTAATTTGAAGAAAGTTATAATTCAGTTCATATCGTATGATAAAATTCTCATAAATAAATTAGTCAACATTTTTTTTTTGCTTTTTTCTTTGTTTTGTTTTTTTTTTTCTTTCTTCAATTTAGCTAGAAAACTAGAAGGGCATCGGCAGGAGAACTATAGGTCATTGAAGAAGTTCCCTAGAGACCAACAAAAGTATGCTCTCTAACAAAAATAGTAGTTTAGATGTGCAAAATGACATTGATTGTTGGCCATTAAATGCTTGGATATGGACATCAACAAAATTCTAAATAGGCGTAGGCAGGTTAGTGGTAATATGGTTGCTTTTATGGTCTAACTTGGGATAATTATATTGTCCCTTTAATCAATGTTTAATTATATAAACACTAACAAAAAAATATATATATATAAGAATTAAAATATAGTGATTCTATTGTGCAACATAAACATAATTCACCATCGACCTCAAAATTAAATGTTCAATTTACCACCTTAGGTTGTAAATGAAGAAAAAGAAGAGGAAAAAAAACAATTAATACAAACCAAAATAAAGGAAAAATAGAGGAATTGAAGAACAACATTGTATGAATTCTCATGATACACTAAACAAGGCCATACATTTTATAAATATATATCACAAAGACAAGATCATGTCTATTACATATTGATCACAAGCAAAGAGAGAGCACAAAAGTATGTGTTTTTTACAAAAGAAACCTCAAAAGAACTCAATTCAAAGACGGAAAGAAGAAGCAATGACGCACATAAAGGACACAAACATAGCAATCAAGACTATATGTTCTGAAGTCTCATCAATCACCAATCGCATTTTTCTTATCCTTATTTTCTAATCACACACACATTTATTTTAAGTTATGCATAGCCAATGCCCGCCGCCTGATTTCAACGCCGGAAGCTCCTTACCTGCGACGGAGCATCCACTTCGTCGTCTCTCAGCTTAACGGCAGTGTAAGTTCCGGCACCGAGTATTGCCCCTAGCGTCGGCGCCACCAGATACACCCATAATGCTCTGTAATTTCCGGCAGCCACGGCGGGGCCCAAAGTTCGAACTGGGTTCATCGAACCACCGCTTGAGGGCCTGACATATGCCACAAAAGTCTCCATTATTATGAAGGCAAAAAGGAATCTTTTTTTTCTTTTGGTTCAAAAGTCAAACGTTTGGGGGCACTAATAATTTAGGGGTTAAATTATAAATTTGAAAAAATTTAGTCCCTCCTCTTTATCATTAGAGCTTAATACTTATAATTTGACTATATTCGTATAGATGGAAGAGATTATATATAAAGATTTCATCAAATCATAGACTATTTATTTAGTTAAAATTATAAAAATTAAATTCTAACTTTTAAAACCATAAGGACTAAAGTCTAATCTTTTTCAAAGGATAGAGACGAATTTTGTTAATAATCCCTAATTTAGCCGATAATTATTTGGTCTTTCTTTTAAAAAAAATCAAGCTAATAAACATTATTTTAATCTTATAAGATTTTCTTTTTAATACAATTTCAACTCTATTGTAACCCAAAGTAAACTTAACTCAGCGGTAATTGGCATGACCTCATCCTAGAGGTAGAAGGTTCGATCCCTATTCCCGATAACTGTTGTACTAAAAACAAACTTTTATTTTAAAAAATCAAGCCATACTTTAAAACCTTAATAAAGAAATTAAGAGGAAATAAAATATAAATTTGAACAAAAAAAAAACTAAAAACGAAATTGTTATTAAACGAGAACTTAAGCATCCCAAGTTTGAAAAGGTTTTATTTTTATTCTTAAAAATTTGAAACTTGTTTTTAAAAAATACACATACATTATGTGAAAATAAGATGGACATTGATGTTGATGTGCAACTCATGCATAAAATTTAGAAGGAATTCATGATATCATTCACATAAATTGACGGATGTAAAAATTAACTATGCAAATGCTTTTAACAATTTCCTTTGTCAAGAAATAAATGGTAAAAATGATCTTAACCTTCTATATAGTTATAGATATTGTCACATCCATTGCATCAATGTTCTTCCCTAATTTTAGATTCAAGATATTTCCTTGAACTATTTTGAAGTGCAAGAATTTAGGGGCATATAGGAGTATTTTGTATATAATTGAACCAAAATTCAAAACAACAAAAGTTTTTTCTGAAAATTATGTGAAGAAAACGACAAAGTGGAACTAAGAACACGAGTTGTCGTCATTACAAGTATCTCGTTGAAATTGAGATTCCTCTTTCTTTTGTTTTGTTTCTGAAATTATTGGGAAAAAAAAATGGAGCATTATGGAGTTGGGGGAAGTGGGAAAGATGGCAACTTTTTTACACCTAACTGTTGTTTGTTGTACGTTTGATTGAGGAAAAAAGGATGAAAATATTGGGATTATAAACGTTATTTCAACTTCACTTGTCTCAATTCTTCAAGTTGGGTTTGAGCTTTTCCAATCAAGCATGATATGAAAGCACATAGGTCCAAAATTTATTTGTTTTTATGAATGATTGAGATTTCTTTATGCTTCTGCATTATTTCAGTTTGTGACATGTTGGATGTTGGAGAGTAATTTTAAAGTGAATAAAGTCCCTTCAAAATCAATATGTAAATATATGAAAATTAAATTTGATAGTCGAACACAAAGTGATTTTAATCATTTCAATGTCGTTCTTCTTAAATATGTTACATATGTATATATATATATATATATATTTTTACTTCCTATCCTAGATTGAGATGAAAAAAGAAAAAAGAGATGGGATTAAATACTAACCCAGCGACAAGAATGTTAAGCATCACTGTAGCTCCCACTGCAATTCCAGCCAACTCTCCAACCTGCAAAAGAAAAAGAAAAAGGGAGGAGAAAATTTGTTAAGAATATGAAGAAATGGATAGATTGCTTTTGGTTGATTAATATTACTAATGAAAAAGTACATACCGCGCGAGTATCAGTGGCGACCGCAGTGACGACAAACAAGAGATTGAAAGTGATGATAAATTCAAGAGCGAAGGCTTGGCCAGTGCTGACAGAGGGGACGGTGACGCCACCGGACATGAAGGGGTGGAAAACACCTTTGAGAGCAAAGGAGGCGCAAATGGAGGCAGAGACCTGGGCGGCGATGTAGGCCGGAACTTGAACCCAAGGGAAGTGGCGGAGGGCCGCAAAAGCAATGGTGAGCGACGGGTTCAGATGGGCGCCGGAAATGTGTCCCGTTGACAGAATTACGATCATCACCGCCAGGCCGGCGCACGCGGCGTTGCCGATCAGAGTCTCGACGCCGTTGTACTTTTGGTTGACAATGGGCCCTGCCGTCGCAGCAAATATCAAGATGAATGTTCCCACAAATTCTGCTCCCAGCTACATATTAGTGAAACAAATGGTTAGCTGGAACATATTTTTACTTAACAATTCCTTTCACAATTTTGCCTTTGATCCTCTATTATATAATTGTTGAAACAAAAAAATAAATAAAATAAAAATAAAAACATTAAATTACAAGTTTGGTCTTCTTAATTTCAATCAAATTTGTGTCAAATAGGTTCTTAAATTTAGATATATCAAACTAAGTCTTTGAGTTTTCAATGTTTTGTCTAATAAATCCTAGATTTCTTGGATACTTTATGAACTAATTAAATAAAAAAATTGAAAATTTAGGTGTAACCATTTAAATTTTTGGTTTTTATATTTAAAACTACTTTTTATGGATGTTGTAAAAAAACCATTTCAAGTTTTGAATTTAACTAAAGAAAGTATGTTTAAAAAGTAGGTTTTGTAAATAAATAAATAAAAGGGAAATAGATGTTAATTATTTTTATTTGTACATTTATGAATTCTTTGTTTTGTCTTTTTTTCTTTTGGAAAATAAAACTGACTTCCTAGCTAAATTTTAAAAAAAAATAAAAAAAACTAAAAAAAACTATTTTTTTTTCTCCTTGGTAATATTTACATTTTCCATTTTTTTAATGGACCTTTTCTATTCACAGCTCCTTTATGTTCATTTTTATCACTTTAAGAATAATTGGAATTCTTAACATCTACTAAGAGAAAATTGAGTAAATTTTAAATTTGGAGCCTAGACTTTAGGTATGGTGTTTGGATTTTAGATTTAAAAAAAGAAATTAAGAGTCTAACACTTGGTTTAATAACTGTTTAAAAATTGTTATCAAACCAATCATAAGGCCCCATTTAGTAATCATTTAGTTTTTAGTTTTTGTTTGTAAAAATTAAGTCTATAGATACTACTTTCACTACTCGATTTTTTTTATTTTTTATTTATTTTTTACCAGTAGTTGGAAAAAAAATCAAGTCGAATTTTAAAAACTAAAAAAAGTAGCTTTTAAAAACTTTTTTTTTTTTTATTGAAATTTGTATAAGAATTTAGTTATTTTAGTTAAGAAAGATGGAAATCATTGTAAGCAAATATTAATACCAAAATTAAAATGGTTACCAAACAGGTTTGAGGTTTTTAATTTTTTTTTAAATTTTTAATTCCAAGCACTTTGGATGAAAAAATAATAATAATTGAAATTTTTTCTATGTTAATTTTATTATAATTTTTTTTTAGAAAAATAGTACGTGGAACATTTGAACTTCCCATCCTATAAGAAAAATAGATGCCTCCGTTAAAAATTAAGAAAAGGGACAATGGAGGGTCATTTTAGGCAGAAAAAAGAATTTGAGATCAATTATTGACAAATGACAAGTGAACCCATAGAAATTATTTAAATATAAATATATCTAATTTAATTCAATTATTGAGTACATGAAGATAGTTCTTCTGTATGACTTAATTGAATGGGGAGAAACAATCCAATCCGAGTCAGAGATGTCAGCAGAGGAAATAAATAAGTATATATATATTATTTGCATTTGCAAAAGCAAAAAACGAAAGGATGCAATATTAAAATCCTACTTTGCTCCATTTCGTCACTGTACCATATAAAAATTCTATTTTAAAAAAGATGATAATTTTAATCTCTATGGGTAAAATCCCAACACATATCCTACAGAGATACACAACCAAAACTCATTAATTACTATGATGAAACTTTGACCCAATAATAAGATCAAAAGTCAAACATAGAAATTTCTACCTTCTATTTTATTTAACTAAAAAGAAAAATAAAATCAGTATTTTAAATTAGAAAAATAGTTGTAAAAAATTAGCTATTCTCTCTAAAATTATTTGAAGGTAAGAAAAAATGTTGTATTAATACACGAAAAAAATCACAAAGACATTTAAAATATAAAGGCCTAAAATTGGAATTAAACACATAAGTTGAGCAATAAAAAAATAAATAAAGTATATTACCTTGCGGGTGAGAGAGACATCAGGAGCAGGGAAGTCAGTGAAGCACGTGTGAGGTTGGCCCCACGTGGGAGCATTCACGGGCAAGCACTTACACCGCGGCATTGACTTCCGATCGTACGATAGAGAATCCACACGGAGGCCGGAAAACAGCGGCCCTCCCGGCGTCCCCGGCGTCGCCGGCGCCGATGCTACCGGCGTTCCACTATCCGATTCCGGCATTTCTTTTTTTTTTTTTTCTTTTTTCAATAAAAAAACTTCTAGGTTAAAAAATCAATTTTTTTTTTTTTTTGGTTTTTTGGGTTTGGAATGATGGGGATTTAAAAAAACAAAGTTACATGATTTGGGGTTTTTTATAAAAGTTTTTCTAAGGCAGAATTGGAAGCTTAGCCAGGATAATGAACACTAGTTTTTTACTTAGGGATACAAAAGAAATTCATCTAAAATTTTTTTAAAAAATGTTTTTTTTTTTTTTTTTTTTGGGGGGGGGGGATTTTTTTTGAAGGGGGTGATTGAGAAAGAGGCAGAAGTTACATGATTTGGAAGCTTTTATAAATGTGAAGTTAAGGAAGATTTGTTGGAGAGAAGGAAGCCAGGCCTAATTTAATTTAGAAGCTAAGAAATGGGTTGAATGAGAAAATCCAGAGTGAAAAATAGAAAGCTAAATGGAAATGATGGAATTCAAGATGATTAATGGAGAAAGAAAAAAAGAAAAGATAGAGAGAAAATGGGAATGAAAGAGAAAGGTTCAAATGGAATAAGAATGGAGAGAATGGGGAAGAAGGAAGAGGCAAATTTATACAGAGGAATAAAGGCCCATGAAATGCTTTTTTTAAAAAAAAAAAAAAATATTAATTTAATTGAATTGTTTTTGGAAAATTGTAATGAAAACTAGTTGATACAATTAATGAAAAAAAAAAGTCAATGGGTATGGAATTGTCTTGATACAGCTCTTTGCTTTGTGAGATAATGCTAGAGTCACACCTGCTTTTGGGTTTCTTTTCCTCACAGTCATTCATTTCTCTCTTCCTTCTAAACTTTCTTTTCTTTTCTTTTTTCTTTTCTCCTTTTTTTTTTTTTTTTTCCATTCGCCTCGTAAAGTGAGAAAATATTTTAATATACATGATCACTTCCTATGCAATTCAAGTTTTTGATTTGTGCAAAAGTGAGGGTAAAAATTTATATATTTCTTTTTACCCTATTTTTAAAAGCATGTTAGACATTTTAATTTCTTAAAGGTATATCAAGGTTTTAAAAAATCGTTTTTCAATTTCTTTTTGCAATAATAATATTATTTAAAAAGTTTTTGACAATAATGGCAGAAATGTAGGAATTTGTATATATTAGTGATATAAATATATGTTCCAATGGTGTATTTTATTGATAGATGTACCAATTAATAATATACTTTATTAATGATACATTTTATATTATGAATAGTATATAAATTAGATTTACAACGAGTTTTTAAAGATGGCAAGTGTTGCTTTTTGTTAAAATTAATTAGTGAATTAGAAAGAAATAAAAAAGAACATAAAAATTGCAACATATATACCTAAAGTCTACAGTCCTGTTTCCTGAAATAATTTAAAGTTGATAGTAAAAATTGATACGACATGTTATGTGGTTTAAGCGTAAAAATTAAAAATTTTGTAGTAAAAACAAAATTTAATTCAAAAGTAGAACATTTAAATTAATACACAAATGTTTCTTTCAATATTCATGAGTATCCAAGCTGATGTACTTGCACTTGATCAATCGAGGTAATCAACTAAAAAAATCGTAGGATATTAAATTTATCTAGTTTGATCGAACTAAACATACTAAACGTCCTCGATAACAAAAATGAAAAATTCTAATAAAACATTGTTCATTATTCTTAAACCTCACATTCAAAGTGGATGAATGAATAGATAATTGAGATTTTTTTTCCTTTTGTATGTGGGGAATTTGGGAGAGAGGTAAAAAGGTAAAATTGAAGGAAGCAAAGCATCAAATATGGAATAAAGAATAAAGAAGAATGTAAGGCAAAGTTTTGTTAGTCTAAGAATACAAATGCAAATAGGTCGCACATGCATAGAGTAACGTTTCCTTTGCCTTCCCTATTACCCAAAATATAAATAATCATAAATAAATAATACCCACCGCCCACTCTAACCACTCAATAATGCTATTAAAAAAATTAAAAAGAAAAAAAAAAAAAAGTGTTCATTGTTTCATCACCAAACTAAGCATATTTTGGCCATTTCAACCAAGCTTCCATCACTTCATATTATCTTTTTAACACTTTTAAGGTTAGAATACTATTTTAATCCTTTTAAGTATTATTTTATTTTAATTTTTACAATTTTAAATATCTAAATTTAATCCATATATTTTGAATAAATCTTAAAATTATTCCGTCCTTATTCCTTAATTCTAAGAATAGACACATATGTATATGTTTTCAAACCTAGCTTATTTGAAGAAAATTAATATAAAGTAAAGTTGTTTTTAAAAAAAGATTTATTGTGGTTTATTGAAAGTATAGAGATTAAAATAAAATCACATCTAAATTACATAGATAAAAAAATATTTTAACTAAATTAGGTTAAACTGATATTAAATTAAAAAATTTAGATTATAAAATAGTATCTCATATTAAAATGATTGTTTTTTTTTTTCTATAACTTTTGAAGAATTAAAGTAGACATTTTTTTTTTAAAAAAATTAGACATATTTCCATAGTTGTTGTTTTTTAAATAGTACTATCATTACATTATAAATTATTGAAGTAGAGTTTCAAAAATACACATGTCTTACCATGCATTCAACCACACTCATGATGATCATTACTTAATAAAGAAATAAAACTATACTCATGATGATGCTAGCACAAATCTAATTCAACCGAATTAAAGTTTGGACCTCCTTATCAAACTCTATAAAAAAAATTAAAAAACGAAAATAATTTAAACATAGACGTAAATATAATTCAACTAATTAAAATAGTTAAAATATTTCTGAAGTTAAAAATTTGAACTCCACGACTGCCAACCTCGAAAGAAAAAGGAACAAAAATTATGCTCATGATTGACTTTTATTTTGGGATTTGGTTTGTGTTTGTTTTTATGGCATAGTAATATGCATTAAAAAAATAATCAATTTCAATTTCAAAATTAAATATATAAATAAAAGAATAATGAAAAGAAAAATCACAATCTTTTGGGAAAAGACTAGGCCTTTCCTTGGTTGTGTTTGGAATGTGTGAATTAAATTAATTGAATCGTGGTAGAGCTAATTATTGTTGTTTATTGATTCATCATCGTTTTCATTGCTTTTCAGAAACCAACCTTCCCAGTAATGATGGGAGTGAGAAAAAAATAAATGACCAAAAAATGAGTTTTTCTTTTATTAGCATCATAGTTTTAACTTATCGTGCATATTTTTATTTACAGTTCTACATTTCTACGAATCCAACGTCGACGTGGGTGGTGAAAAGATTATGAAACATAAAAATAAATAAATAAATGTAAATATAATATAAATAATAAAATTTAACCTTATTTAAAAATTATTCACTAATTTAAGTAATTTATTTAAATTTTTTATTCACATTAATATTTCTATGACATTTTTATAAAATTGAGATTTCGACGTTTTTATCGGTATCAATATTTTAAAACTTATTAGGTCACACGAAAGTTGCTTTTGTCTTATAAAAAAATATTAAATCCTAATATGTATGTTTTTTTTTTTTTTTTTTTTTAAGTTAATATGTAACATTCCACATAATAAATTAAAAAAACATTCCTAAAGCACTAATTAAAGACACATTTATAAAGTTGAGTACTTTTCTTCTTTAGTTTACATTTAATTTATAGGGTACTTAAATAATTTGATAATATTTTTTTCACTTGTTTGAAAAAAAAAAAAAAATACCACCAACAATTGCAAAATTACATCATGAGACAATAACAAGATGAACTATAGATGTTAGAAAAGGACAAAGAAACAGAAAGAAATGTGCTTTTCCAAAATCCTACTCCGAAAGGAGTGCGCTAGAAAATTATGACATCACTTTACAAAGAGGAAGGAAACAAATTACAACGAGCTTGACCATAGGCTTCACCTCCTAAATTAAAAAAGGGACCTTCATAATGTTTGAAGACTCATCATTGAGAAGGTAAACAACTTCTTGACCGTCTGACTCCCAACCAAAAGATTCTACACATTGATTGATTACTATCGAGCTCGATAATGTTGCCTAATCTTGACAATAGTATCCCATGAATTTCATTTAATGACAAAAGGAAATTCAATAAAAGAAATTATTGTGAGACCTCAACTTTGATTTGATGTTCATTGAAAGATGAAAAAGATAAAATAACCTCAAATGTAAAAGAGAAAAAGAGGGAAAATAAACCAGGGATAAAATAATTTGAAAAACACTTAGTTTTGAATTACATATCCAATCATAGTTTGTTACATGGCAAACTTTTCTTTAAAAAAAGATATTTTAATTTTTTTCTCGTTTTGAGTCATTAGAGTGAGATGCATCAAAATGAGTATCTTAATTAGAATGTACCGAACTATTGCTCAAATAATTTTATCGACATAAGTTGGGTTCAAAAGAGCATAAAGTGGAAAATGGCAAAAGGAGCAAAAAGGCTAAATGACCATATGATATGATTTAGAGGGTAGAGACATGTTAGGCATTTGCAAGATATATCAAAAATAGAAAGAAAATATTATTGCTAGCCATATGACAAATTAAATAGTTGAAAATGCTAAGAGTTTCAAATAATTCATCATCGTTATCTTATAATGCAAAATAATTTGAAGTATTATAAAGTTGAGAAATAAAATCGACACACAATTAAAATTATATTACATCCAATAGGTAAGTTTAGATGTTAGTATTTGACTAAAGTTGTTATCAAGTGACATCATATGTATTTTAAATTATTAGCTTGGTGGGACTTTTTTAACAAATCAAAACTTGTTACATATTATTTTAGAGGATATAGAGTGATGAATTCAATCTTTTGGTAAATTTGTTAAAGTTAATCGAAATTTTTTTTAAAAAAAATGAAATTTCTAACGTGGCATTACAAACTTCAGGAGTTTATTTATTATTTTCTCAATTCTAAACTATAATAACTTTTATTGTTTCCTCATGATTTGAATTTAAAAGTATTGAGAAACACTTCCACCCATTCAATATCGAACCGAGAACTTATGGACTGTATTTTCTAAAATTAATATTACTTTAATTTCTTTTTAGTCAATTGCATATGTGGTGGATAATTACAACTTTTTACATCTAGAGTAAATTTAAAATTTGATTAATGTATCAATTTAAATTTTAAATTAGTAATCGTATAAATTTAATCTCTGAATTTTGAAAAATTGTATCAATTTATATCTTAAACTAATAAATGTATTGATTTAAACCCTAAATTTTTATTAGTGTATCAAATGAAATTTTCATGATGTGTTATTTGGATATACTTATGAAAATTCATGGTTTAAATTGATACAATTAATAGTTTTATGTTTTAAATTGATACAACTCCCAAATATCATAATTATTAGTTTGAGATTTAAATTGATCTAACCTATGTTAAGAATATAAATTAATATTCAAAAGTTATATTTAACTGGTTGAAGTTCTAACCAACAATTTAATTGAGTCTAAATAATATAGGACTTGCTATATTACAATTAATTTGATTGCTGGATATTATAATGTAATATAAATGATAACAAATTATCCTAATATAATTATATTAATTATCCCAATTTTTGTATTTTTGTGAAAAAAATTATGGTCTCCTTCTCCTCTGCAGACCTTTATTTTTTAATTCAGCGGCAATTTTTTATTTTATTTTATGGTTATTATTATTATTTTTAGTATCAATTGATTTATGGGAGAAAAAACAGATTATTAGTTAGCTAATTAATACAAAAATGACGTGGATATTTTTACATAAATAATAATTGATTAACTATACTCCCAATAATCATTTCTTTGTATTTTGTTTTTATTTCAATTATGTTGGATGTTTTCAAAAAAAATTTAGGAGCTAAAATAATCAATCTCTCCATTGTGAAGAGAGCAAAATTGGATTTAGATAACATTAATCAAAATAAATATGTACCCACCACTGTTATTTGAACAAAAACTATCATATCCTTTGGAGTAGTTTAAATAAACAAAAACTACCTTATATTTAAAATACTTAAACTTGTATTTTCTATTTTAAGGAAAAGGTATAACTAGTTAAGAATAAATGTTTCAACAATAATAAATTGTTTTTTCCTTCTTATTGCAAAAGAATTATTATTTAAAAAATGTTGACATTCAAAATATTGCTCACCAAGGTACCAAACATGCATAGTTGAAATATAATATTATATTTGTTTTTTTTTTTTTTTGGAAAAGAGGAATACTTAAATTATTATGTGTCGGTGAGAGTGGGAGAAATTTGATTAAATTTAATTATTATGATGGTTTGTTTCATAGAAATCTAAGAATTTTATGAGATAAAAATCTCTATTATTTCGTTTGTTTTGTAGTAATAAAGATATTTAAATATCTAAAAGATGTCTTTATGGTAGACATTTCAAGAATTTTAAATATCATTCTAAAATACGAGTTTCGAAATTCTCATATTAAGATTTTTTCCTCTATATTTTTTCTTGTATATACTCACTTCCTTTATTTTCATTTTATAATTCAAATAAATTAATAAATCTATTTATTAAAATAAATACTATAATTAAATTTATGATCACTGTATTGATGATATAGTATTATCTACTAAAACAAATATTATCAATCATACAATTATCTTCCTTAAAATAAGTCCAAGTATTTTAAATCTAAATCAAAATTAATAGTTAGCGTCATTTATTTTTATAAAAACGTCAAGACTTTACATATAAATTAACTTGGTTACAAAAACATGTAAACCTAATATAAATCGAATTCAAAACAGTGAATTATTAAATTATTGAAGACATTAAACTAATTGAAAAATAGAAGGGCACCACTATTATTAATGTTAGGAGTTTAGATTGTCCAATTATGAAAAAGTAGAAATTAATCTCTAACACAAACCTCAAATTTCAAAAAAGTCAAAATGCATAATTATATATATATATATATTACAACCTAACTCTAAATCTTGCGGAAATGAGAACTCAACTAATAAATAATACTAATATGAAGTTCCATTATTATTATAGTTAGCAATTTTGAGAAAATTAATTTTTTGAGCTTAATTATATGAAGTCAATATAATTGAAGTACATTAAACGATTCAGGATTTTGAGTATTTAACAAAATAACAAAATGTTCAATAATAGAGAGATTCAATGCTAAATTAAATTATACTAAAAGTGGCCATTTTCCATTTGGCTTCATTTTCACGTACGTAAAGTTGAAAGAACATTTTTGTACTAAGATAATTTTTTAAATAGTTTTTAATTAAAAGTGACGTTTTAATATTATAGTTAGCTTCCAATACTATTTTGGTAGTTGTAACTTTTGTTGATTTAAAGATTAGATCAGAATTAAATAAATCAAAGATGAATGTGGAGTAGCTCATCTATCTTATTAAGAATGCGAGGTCTTTTGATTTTTCCTATATAGAATCCTCAACATATAAAATTAAATATATTATTTTTACAGTTAAGTTATAAGTTTAATCTACGAATTTGGAAGATTGTCTAAATTTCTTATTGATATGAATCTGTTTCTTCTTTAAAAAAATTGTACATATCTAATAGATCCTTATACTTTCAAAATTATTAAACTGTTAAAAGTTTTAATATAAGTCTCGAAACATTCATTTTATTTACAATAAGTTTTGGATGTTTTCTTAAAATTCAATAATTTATTAAACACAAAATTTATTTTTATATCTAATAAATCGAAAACATTGAAATTTTAGAGATTTACCACAAAGTTTTATAGTTTGAAATTTTGATGTATATAACCGAAAGGTTAGAGATTTGATATGACTTAAGTGATAGAAAACATTTATTTTCCTTTTTGTCTATAATTTTATACTTCATTCCATGAGCATTTTTATTTTGGTTATCTATTTCAATCCTTTCAAAATCCAAGTTAAATTTTAAAAATTACCAAATAGATAGTCACTATGAAAAAATAATAATTTTTTAAGATTTTAATTAATATCTTCAAATAGATAGTAACTGTGAAAAAATAATAATAAATTATAAAAAAAAAAAAAAAAGCTGGATAAGATCTTGCAAATAGATAGACACTGTGAAAAAATAATAATAAATTATAAAAAAAAAAAAAAAAGCTGGATAAGATCTTGCAAATAGATAGACACTGTGAAAAAATAATAATAAATTATAAAAAAAAAAAAAAAAGCTGGATAAGATCTTGCAAATAGATAGACACTGTGAAAAAATAATAATAAATTATAAAAAAAAAAAAAAAAGCTGGATAAGATCTTGCAAATAGATAGACACTGTGAAAAAATAATAATAAATTATAAAAAAAAAAAAAAAAGCTGGATAAGATCTTGCAAATAGATAGACACTGTGAAAAAATAATAATAAATTATATAAAAAAAAAAAAAAAAAGCTGGATAAGATCTTGATGTTTTTTTGAAAAGTTTCATTTTAATATTTGAAGTTTGAAATTTTTTCAAAACAACCCTTCAAATGATTTTGTTGTTAAATTCATTGATAGGAAATTTGTATCTACTTATGTAATACTTTGAACAAACTTATGTAATACTTTGAACAAATTTGAACACGTGATCACATACATAAACTAAAACTTTGGTTATTTAGGATTAACGAGAAAACCGTAAATAAAAGAATAGAAAATTGGGGGTGTATCGTTGAAGAGATGAAGATGAGAACATGTATGATTTCAATATCGACGCTCCATGTGTCTTTAATTTTTTTCTTTTCCATGTATGTGTGTAGGTTTGTTCAAACGAGCATATACAAACTCCGTAGGTTATCTTGAAACATAAAATTTCAAACTTTTAAGAGTTAAAATGAGATTTTAAAAAGTTCAGGAGTATAAGTAAAACCAAATCTATAATTTAATGGTATTTTTTTTATCTAACAAAATAATAATAATAATAATAATAATAATAATAATAATAATAATAATATTATGCATTATAAAGTTGAAATAATATTAAATATAAAAAAGGGCAAAAAATGGAAGAAAGAATAAAGATGGAAGTTTGGTGGGGGATGTAGCGAAGGACAAGGCTAAAGCATATATAGAGAATGCTTTGGCCATTAGTACTTTAATCACGTTCTTAACTTCTTTTAATTACTTCCCTTAGTCCCACTAATTTGGAATCTTTTATTTATTTATTATATTTAATTTTAGAGTTTTTATTTTTATTTTTTAATAATTGACAAAGCCCATGGAGCTTCCCCGGCGATGTAGGCGGTAACAAAACAAGCCAGCCCAATTTGTTAAAATCTAAAATAAATTATACTTAATTGATATCATTTCATTATTATTGTTATTTTAATTGTACATAGTTTTGTTTTCAATTTGACTCCGTACAATTAATTCAATTTTGGAAAGTATTATTTTAGTTTTAGATAATTTATAAAAATCTATGTGTGTTATTCATTTAAACATCCACGTCCCAAATGCATTCATTCCATTTCTACACATTTCCCCTCTTTTATTCTTTAGTCTAAATACTAAAATAAGAATGATTTTAAGGGTACAGATATTTGTTAAGGATTTTAATTGATATAATCATAAAGTTCAAGATTATAATTTTTTTAAAAAAAACTACTAATATTTTTTAAAGCTTTAGTTTTATCTTAGAAGTGTCAAAACTTCAAAATTTTATGTAAGACTCGATTCTGATAATAATTTCGTTTATTTTATTTTTAGTTTTTATTTTTTAAAATTAAGTTCATAAATAACATTTACCTACATCCAAAATATATATAGTTTTCAAAAGCAGAAAAAAAATTCTAAAAAAAGTTTTTCTTTTTCCTTCGATTTTTGCTATGCATTGTACTGAAAGATAAAAAATAAAAAAGTGTAACAAAATAAACATAGTTTTAAAAAATAAAAACCAAATAATTTACTTGATTTTTAATAAATAAAATCATAAAATAGAACTAATTAATATTTCAATTGAATCAAGTGCGCTAATTATTTAAATATCAAAACACTGACCCCATTTAAAGACTAAGGGTTGATTGAAATAAAATTGAGACTTCAAAACACAAAAGTTATAATGAAAAATTGTGTTAGCACAGTGCTTTAAAGACCAAATGGTATAGGTTTTCTTTTTCCCCCTTTTCTAAGAAAGGACCAAATGATAAGTTAGCCTAGGAAAATAAAATATTTGTCGTGATTTTCCTAAAATTGAGAGAGCAATATAATTAAATTCACATTTTTTTTTATATGAAATAATTTGTTACATGCTAAGTTAAAAGAGTTATTAAGGGCATGTTTATTAATTGGTGTGCATTTAAAATATGTTTAATGAATTTAACGACAAATTTCTATTTAGCAAATTGTTTTTAAAATTTGATTCGAGGTGATTTTCGATCCTAGGATGAAATTCGCATCAAATAAAAATAAAAGTGACAAAGCTAATAAAGTAACCTCGACAGAATATTGCAATTAAATACATATTAGGTAGCTTCAATTATTTTTTTTATTTATAAATATATTACCAAACACATATTTTTTAAGTATTCTTTTAATTGATATTTAATTTTTAAATTATCTATTATCAAACATATATTTGAAAATTCTAAATGTAAGAAAACTGACTCTACTCTACTTTTCAGTAAATTTTTATTTCCAAATTTATAGTCACCAACAAAATACACCCTAAATTACTTGTAATAACTCAGCTCAATGTGAAAATTAAGAATATGACTATGAATTTTTTTTAAAAAAAAAAATTGGATTAAAAAATATATATATTAAAAATGTTGATGAAAACTCATTTAAGAAAACTAAACATGAATTTTATTTAGCTGACATAATGTATATAAGTTATTGTTATTGGACTCTAAAAAAACCTCAATTAAGTGGTATAATTTAGAATTATAGAGTTGGGGGACAGAACATAGTGGAAGAGTGTTTTAAATGGCAAATGTTGAATGATGATTCTAAGAATCCAATAGAATATGAAAAAGAAAAGGAAAAAAAAAAAAGAAAAAAGGGAAAGAAAGGGAATTTTCAGTTTTTTGAATTGTGACTTTCACAAAATTTAAATCTATGATTTGGTTTGGCAGAGCTTTGTGCTTTAATATTTATTTATTTATTTATTTTTATGTCATTGGAAAATATAATTAATTATTACTACTTATTATTGCTTTCTACCCCCTCTTTAATTTTGGACCACTCCTTACACTCCAATAAACATCCACTTTTCTTTTTCTTTCTATTCCATTCCTTGGCTTCTCTTGTTCTCTTGCCTTGTACAAACGTTTGATTAAACATAACTTTGGAAAATTATATTTTTGTTTGAAGCACTTTTTCAAACTAAACAAAAGGAAAACACTTTTTAAATGTGTTTTCATAAGCACTTTACAATATTTTGTTATGGTATGTTAGGTAGGTTTTTATGATTATATTAAAAATGCTTTTTTAATAGTTAATTGAAATAAATCTCTATTACGAATATT
This sequence comes from Citrullus colocynthis, assembly GCA_031780015.1. Lineage (NCBI taxonomy): Eukaryota > Viridiplantae > Streptophyta > Magnoliopsida > Cucurbitales > Cucurbitaceae > Citrullus > Citrullus colocynthis. Next base: position 1,474,853 of record QLSR01000191.1, read on the forward strand.
CACATTAGATTATAATTAGAGGCATATTGTATTGAAAAAACAAAAACAAAAGCACACAAAGAAATACTTTTCAATGTATAAAAAAGACATATTTTACAAAGTGCTCTCAATTTAAAAACTCCACTATCTCTAAGAGTGTTTAAAGTATTGAATTTTCATTGACATATTTAATATTTCATCCTTAACATTTTTGTTGACATTGACATTTAATTGAAAGTGCTTTTGGATAATGGACAAATAATTTCAACATGAAGAAAAAAACACCATCCTACTTAAATCTTCATGTTTATAAGTAACTTATAGAATTGGTTTTGGAAAGAAGGAAAAGGAATCCTAAAGTGCTTCAAAGCTCATAAAAGAAAGCACCTTATAGAACGTTTTGACTAAGTACTTAATTGAAAAGCACTTGAAAACAAATTTAAGTCTTCTATTACTTGAAAGTGTTAACACTCATCTTCTCTACCCATATAATTTAGATAATTTCAATTATTTGAGAATATATATATAATTTTAAAAAGTGATGTGGATGATACTCAAAATTTGGAATGAGTTAAAAGGAAGAAAAGCCCCTTTTTTTGTGATGGGGGCATCTAGAATGATTGCATGTGGGAAAAGTTGCAATAGAATAGAATAGGTTTGACTATGAAATAGGGTTTATGTTTGTATTTGAGGTTTTTTTCTATTATTTTCTATTATTTTATTTATTTGTTTGGTAGTGGAAAATGTTGATGCTGACTGTTAAGTGAGATTCTTGATCTTCATCATCATGGTGCTGATCCTTTTGTTGCTTCCTTTGCTCTCTTTAATTTTCTTCTTTTCTTTTGTTTGTGATCTTACAATTTCCCTTTTCCTTTCCTTTCTCAAGGCATTTAGAGTTGGCCATAAGCAACATTCCTTAATGCAAGACATCATCATATGATTTGGACCATATCCCAAAATCAATGGTTAAGAATTAAGCCTTGCTAGGACTTCCACCCTAATCTCATCATGTGAAAAAGATTGTCTCTCTTATACATATATACATATATTGTGGACTATATGGAGCATGTTTGGTATAAGTTTTTTAAAGTTGAATTATAAATTTTAGACATAAACTTTAAAAAGTAGCTAGTAGGTTCACTAGATTTTAAGTGTATATTAAGTTCTTAAACTTTCAATTTGTTTCCAATAATTTCTTGAGCTCAAGCCTAAGTAATAACTCTAGACTATGGTTATATTTAAAAGTTTTAGACTTAAATTGACATATTTAACATAAAATTGAATTTGTGCCTAATCAATCCTTAAAGTTTCAATTTAGAGTCTAATAGATTAGTGAATTATATTTGAAACGGCCAAATGTGTCAATAACCTATTATTAGATACAAAATCAAAATTTTAAGAATACAGCACACTTTCTAAATAAAATTATAAATGATTGGGGATGGAATCAAATTTGTTACTAAGTGAACCATATAAAAATTAGGGCTAAAGTGTTCTTTCATTCCTTAGAATTTAGTTCATCCATTGATTTTTTTTTTTTTTTTTTTA
>QLSR01000191.1:1477092-1491472 GCA_031780015.1 Citrullus colocynthis
TTTTTTTTTTTTTTTCTTATTCTTAGTTTCATAATTTGTGTGCATTACTAATTATTAATTGGTAATCATAAAATGAAAATGTTATGCTCAATAATTAAGAACATTCTCGAAAAAACATGATTGTATGATAATTTATCTATATTAAAATATAAGTGTCAAAACTTTAAAGTGAGTCTCAGCCTAAAATATACTTCTTAATCAAAACAATATAGATTTGAATCTTCCCGTGACATATTTTTTTACTAAAAACTTCAAAGTGGGAAATATAACTTTTTTTTAAGTAAATAATAATATTCATTTTTCAATGTAAAATGATGTGTTACAATTATCATTGACGATTTCAAAATAAAATTTCCCATGCTAATGCGAAATAAAATCAATTTCTGAATGAATTTGTGTAGTATTTTCTACAAATTATCAATATTTTAATATTCTTTTTTGAAATATTAAACTAAATATTTTAATTAAATTCAAAAGTGGGAGAGACCAGCCGACCCGACACTTCATTTGAAGAAGACTCTATGTTTTTATTTATTTATTTATTATTATTATTATGAGTTGTGACTATTCTGTAATTCAGACATGAAAATAAAAATAAAAATATTAGTATAAAAATTTTATGAAGAGGAGTTGAACTCAATATTATACTCGATTTTATTCAAAGTTATGCAACAAGCTGAACAAAGTTGACAAACCCACTATAAATAAATTCTTGTTGAAAGCTTAGAGAAACCTAGGTACTATTTTATGCAATAATGATTGCAGAATCAATAATGTATCTCAATATTGATTTAATATTATCATAGAAATTAGTTTATTACATTATCATAGAAATCATTAGTTAGTTAAGGTCTCGTCTACAACTATTTAGTTTTTAGTTTTCAATTTCTGAAAATTATGTTTGATTTCTTGTTTTTTTTTTTCTTTTACAATTTTATTTTTTAATTTTAAAAACTTAGTTTGGTTTTTAAAAACACCTTTAAAAGGTAGATTATAAAACACATAAATGAATAGGTTGGAGTAATTATTATAAATTTATTTTTCAAGAAAAAAACAAAAAAAATCAAATGACATCAAAATATTGGTTAAATATATAATTAAAAGTTTTCTCTATTTTTATTTTAATTAAAATTATTTTTAAAAAATATTTCATTTTAACTATGCGGTTTTGGATTTGCAATTATCTCATTACAAAATTTAAAATGAAATAAAAAAAGGGTAAATACATAATTCAATCCTAATGTTTCAGTTATTTTTTAGTATCTATTACTCAACAAAACTTGAAACTCGTCACTGACCAAAAAAAAAAAAAAAAAATTTTTTTTTTTAAAATTTTTTTTTTTTTTTTTAAATAAAAAGGGGGGGGGGCCCTAATTTTTTTTTTTTATTTTTAATATTTTTTTTTTTTTTTTTTCTTTTTTTTTTTTTTTTTTAAATAAAAAGGGGGGGGGGCCCTAATTTTTTTTTTTTATTTTTAATATTTTTTTTTTTTTTTTTTTAATGATATGTAAAGTGGGAGATTGAGCTTAGACCACGGAAGTTGATAGTACAAATTCATGCAAGTTGAATTATACTTACGTTGGTAGGTGAAAAATTTTTGTACAAAAGTATGAAAACTTTTTTTTTTTTTCTTTTACTATATATCTATGTTTATTGTACATTATAACACTACACTTATTTAAGAATAGTGTGAGATTAATCCTGAAATTAAATAATTTGATTAAAATGACTTGTCAACTTGTTAATAAAAGAAATATGTAATAAGAAAATGTGGGTCATTCAATATTAGTTGACATTCTCTTTATTTTTCCAAAAAAAAAGAAAAAAAAGAAAAGTGGGGTTTGGCCTCCACTTCAATACCACAACCACACAACACAAAAGTGCTTAATTTTGTGGCCTTTAATTTGAGAACATGAGTGGAACCAACAAAATTGTCAACCCCTACCATTCCTTCTTCTTTGATATGTCAAATTCTAAAATCTTCTTTTGGTTGAGTCCAATGAAATCAATCCTCTTGTTACTGTAATAATAATAACTATATGCATTATTATTTTTCTCTAATTCTTGTTATAATTTATATATTATTCAACAAATAATGATGTTTGCTTTTGAATATTTTCCACAAAACACTAGAAATTTCTCTTTTAGATCAAGATGTGGGTGCTGGGAAATATAAAACTTGGACCTCATATATTCACTCATCTCTCTCTTCCCAACATCTATAAGTGTATGCAAGACTTTGGAGGTATGGAATTGAGAATATAAAGTAAGTTAGCATGTGTCATAATAGTGTACCAATCTCTTTCTTATCAAGTTTTGGAGGCCCATATTCTCTTGCATAAGAGTTAGGGTAAGTGCATAAGTAGTAGAGATAAAGCACTTATGGGAAGAGATGTGACTTCAATTCAAATTATTATCTTTTAGTTTGTGTGTATATAAGAAAAAACAAGAGTGTAACTTCTTTTTGGTATAATTTTAGTAAAACATTCATTTTAGATGTATTTACAAATTTAGTATGTTCATCCAAATTTTAATGAGGTACGATAATTTATCTTTTTATTTAAAATGAAAATATCTACTACCATTATGTTTGATTCAATTAACATATATTTAAAATTATTTTTCTTTAATTGGTTACCTTTTTATTATCTAATTAAATGGAAATAGTCGAATGTTGATATTCATCATCAATCTACACTCATTTGTAAACTTTTAATAGCTTTAATCTTCCTAGGTATAATATATTGCTAATGAGGCATTTTACCATGACTATTAGTGAATAATTTTAGTTCTGTAAAAGAAAATTAAATTAGTGATATTACTATCCATATCATTTTTAGTTTAAGACAATGATTAGGTTAGTACTAACTGTGCATATGTGATATAGCTCTCTTTTGTAACATAATAAAATAATCATATAAATTTATTTTTTAAAAGAATATTTACGACATGACATAATTGGGTGATTGGGTGAATTGTACAAAATAGGTACAATCTAGCCAATACCTAATTTTTTTTTTTTTTTCAAGTTATGCAGTATAGTAAAATTAACACCAATACATATACATACATATATGTATATATGATATGAAACCAAATAGCCTTCCTCTCTTAAGAGGAGAAGTACAATGTACTGTCATATTGGGCAGTGCTTTTAAGTTGTGTCCACTTATTTTATCCACACCATTTTTTTCTTTTAAATTCTAAGTCAACTTATTGTCCATTATATGTATAATTGTCTCAATAGGCCCCTTTAGTCCCCTGAAGAGGCAAGCCATTATTCTCCCTACAATTAGAATATATTCGTTTCGTGCTTTATCATTTATTTTTGTAGAAAATATATTTTGAATATATATATTTTTAACTATTATTCTAACAATATGGAGATTGGAATTGAACCAAAAATATTTAGAATGGTAACTAGGTACTATATACACCTACTCATGTAGGATTAAAATTTTGAGTTTTATATTGGTGGAAAATAATAACGATAATAAGTTTATAAATATCAGATCGTATGGAATTGTACTGACTCCAAAAAGAAAAATTAGGGTGAGTATTGATATTCATATTGGAAAACTGAAAAATGCCTAAAAAAATTTAGGCTTAATTTAACAACCGTTCATATTTTCTTACCATAATTTTTATCTTTCCTAAATAAATATTTAAATTCTTCACCAAATTAAAAAATAAAACACATTTTTAACAACCTAATTTTTTTAGTTTTCAAAACTTGGTTTAGATTTTAAAAATATTTAAAAACTAACTCATTATCAAGCGGACCTTAGATATAGCACCAATGATTCTCTATAATATCTTTTATATAATTAGGTAAACTATTTGTTTTCTAATGACCAATTTTTTTTTTTTTTTAATTTTGAAGTCAAAATTATCATTATTTTACTATAGAAAATTTTAGCTATCTACCTCAAGATCAAAAGTTTGATTCTCATACTGTATATTTTTAAATATAAATGAAATTTTGAAGTAAAACCTTAGATATTTGGAATATGAAATTGCAAAAGTTTTACAACGGTTTCTTAGACCTTACTTTCTTATCAATGCTATGTTTAAGTCGGCCCAACACAAAAACAATGTCCATATTGGGCCTTGACCCAATAAACTAGTACAATTTAGGCCTTGATCCAACCATCCAACCTTGAAAAGCTAAGTATATCCCAACTTATGAGTCTAGCTTCATCAAATCATAGGTTTTTTCTAAGAAAATTTTGAGTTTGTTTAATTTTAATCTACATATTTTTAAATTTATAATTTTAGATTCTTTTAATAAAATTTAAATTTAGTCACCATTGTTAATCTCAAAGTTGATAGTACAATTCTTGTGCTAGTTAAACTATGCTTATTTTGACAACAAGTCAATCTCACACAATTAGTGATTACATACCTTTTACTTGTTTATATATAATAATAATAATAATTAATTTAGTAGATTTTTTTTTTTTTTGAGAAAAGTTCACTAGATTTTTTTAGCATATATAATATTGTACAAAATTATTATATTAGTTGATTCCATAATTATAGTCATTCTGAAGAACGTTTAATACACTTATAGCTACTTTATAATAAAGTAATTAAAAAATATATATACATACTTAGTACTAAATCAAAAGAAGAAAATTCATGTTTTTTTTTTTCTTAAGGAAGGAAAAAAGAATCATGAATTTATTTTGAGTGTTGATACAATAATATGGATATAATTAATGAAGAAATTGTTTAGTATTACAAGTAATACCCTCAAATAATTTGAAACTTTTAAGAGATGAATTTTCAATCCAACCACACATGTTAACAAAAATTTGATCTCTTCCTTCCAAACTTTCTACAATATCTTAAACATGTTTGAGAAAACTCAACAAATACAAGTTAAGTGGTGATTACATACTGAATCCATCTATACAACACCTTTATTTCAAAATAATAGCATTAGTATTACATAATAATTCTATTTTTAGAAGCATAATCATGCCCACAATAGTACAATTAACAAATATAGCGTATAGCTAACGCTAAAGAAAAATATGTATAATAAGTATAATGTCTCATGTATCAAAAACACTATATCATTTAACTCGTAAAAGTTGTCGTCCTGATTGAACTTGTTTTAAAGAATCTCATTGATCTTTGTATCTCTTGTTAAAACTCTTTATAATGAAGAGTTAATTACTTCACCCATCCTTATTTATGACGAATCTGCATTATATATTATTGAATTAAATCAGAGTAATTCAACCAAACAAACTTTTTTTTGTTATTATTATTGTTATTTGAGTCTTACAGACAATTTCTTAAATTTAGTATCAATCATAGCCATTTAAATAATAAAAAGGTTTAAAGAGAATGAGTTATGTTGCTACCTACCTAGTATTACAACTATATTGTAAAAAAATCCATAAAATATAGAAAATAAGCAACAATGTATATAATTTGTTAGAAAATATCTCTCGACGTCAATAGTTTAATGAAACTTCATTACCATTTTCATAAAACTAAGACCTCAATGTTTTTATGACATCAACATTTTAAACATTGTCATAACATATTTGCAGAATCTAATAGAGAAGTTTTAACACATTTTAAGGTAAATTAAACAATTTTGTTGAATATGGATGCATGGGGGAGTGCAAATACGATCAAATTCTAGCATGTGAGAATTGAGAACACTATTTTACCTCCTTAGAAGTTGAAAGTTCGATTCTCATCTATATAATTATTATACTAAAAGAATTGAATGGAAAGAGGAGAAAGAAAGAAGAGCGGAGGCGTTGAGGGTGTGACGTAAGCAAAATGTTATATATCTTTTATTTTCAAAATTTTGGGATATTCATTAAAAAAATTTAGAAAGAAAGCGTACCTTTTGCCCGCTGCCAGCCGCGTCCTGGTGGCTTCAAATCTTTCTCCTCATTTCCATTTCCTTTTCTCGCATTCATCACTCTCTCCACCATTCTACTTCCAAGAATGTTCGTCGATTCAGTTCTTCTTTGATCATTGCTCAAGTTTCCTCCTCTGTTCTTCTCCTGTTTCACCTCCATTTTCCGCCCCCTCGTCACGCTCGGTGAGCACGATTGCCTTCTCAAGTTCGCCTCTGATTTCTCTCCGATTCCTGCTTGCCGCCCTCTCGTCACCGAGCTCGACCGATCGGTCCTCAGATTTGGAGGCGTTCCGTTTGAGAACTCTGGAATTTGAGATGCTATTGTCGATCTCACAATTGGGGATGTCGTTCTACTTCTTGGATTTGGGTTTGGATTTGCCTTTGGCTTCGCTGTGTTTTTTGTTCCTTTGGAGAGGTTTGATGTTAGATAATCCGTGTAACTTTCTTTAAGATTTATGGGTTTTATGTTGTTGTTATTGTTGTTACTTTTGACGGTGGGGTCTATTGATGATGCCTGATTGATTCTCTGGTTTGGGTTGGGGGATGGGGTTGTGGTTCTTTTGGTGTTTTTGGGTTCAGTTGATGAATTGATGCGCGGTCTATGACTGGGAGTGATGGACCTGGATGGTATTCTTGGATTTGTAATTGGAGATTTCTCAATTCCATTGCTTCTCTTTGTTGATTCTGAATTGCTTGAAGCCTGCCCAGAAAATTACAAAAAATTAAGTGGTACGGAGAGACTTAGTGGATACTTTAGTGACATATGTGAGGTGGAAGAGAATCCAGAGCTAATTATGTGGTCAGTTGAGAATACGATTAAAGTCTCACATTGACTAAATATCACATTGACTAAATAAGAAAATAAATAAAGAAATGATCATAAATTTATAAGAGAAAACATCTCCGATGTCATGAGGCCTTTTAAATTAAAACCAAAAGTAAAGCTACAAGGGCTTATGCTCAAAGTGTATAATATCATACCATTATGCAAATATTTGAAATTTCGTTGTCTCTAACAAATGGTATGTATTCCTTTTAGTTTCACCCAAAAGATCTCGCACCATTGAAGATAGTTGTTCTCCCTTATAAACTTATAGTCATTCTCTTATCTAACTAATGTGGGACTTTGATCACACTCCAACATGATTATTCTAGTCATTCTGGAGATTAGAGATTGGACGAAAGAAAATGAATTATTAGATAACTGATCTTAAAAAGTCATGTCGAAATGGGATTTGGCCTGGTCAGTCAAAAACTTTTTAGATTCTCATATCTATTTGGATTCTCTCTATGATGAAATGTTTTTTTAGAGAGAGCACCTGTGACTGTGGCTGTGAGAAAGGCTGGACAAGTGGTGTCTCTTTCTGAGCATTCCTATGTGAAGGAGCAATGGCTTCCATTTCCAAAGATGGAAACAAAGGAGTTGCAGGTGGTGTTTTCAGCCTTCACTAAGCAAATTCATGAAGATAAGTTCGAGGAAAGTCACAATTAAACAACTCTGAATCAGAGAAGATGAGTTTTATACCAATCATAGTCGTTTTTGTTGCCTTCAGAAAGGAGTCCAAATCCAGATTCTTTCTTGATTGATTGAATTCTATAGAATGGTGAATTCTCTGCAAAAGTTTATAAGCTTATCAAGAAAGTTAAGTTAACAAAACTGAGAATGGTTTGAATGGTGAAGACCATGGAATTGGTTAGTACCATCATGGTTGTTTTCAATGTCGTCAACGGGCAGTAGAAAGCAGGCGGTACGTTCCTTGTCGCGCTTATGCAGCTCCCGAAATAGATGGAGATCTTCATTGTTTCTTTCGTTTCCACCCTTTAAATGCAGACCCATCATCCATCTGTTTTTGCTGCCACTGCCGTTGTTCATTGTGGAGTTAAATTTCTTATTTTTCTTGAAATTTGTTCCTTGGATCTGGAATGAATGCTAATGGAGACTGGTTGGAGTAGCAGAGGATGTGTGATGTTGTTCTTAAGAACAAATAAGAGGAGACTTTGGCTTTGTTGGAAGCTTAAACTAAGCCAAATGGAAGAATCACCGCCGGCAACTTCAATGTCTTTGTTTTAGAATTTATGAAAAGTGTATAAAATGGGAAAGCGACTCTAAGAATCATTGGAAAACAATATTCCTCTATACAAGACAGACATTTGTCTTCCTTCACTTAGATTTATGAAAAACCTTTCTTTTCTTTTCTTTTTTTTTTTTTTTTGGTACAATATGAAATTGAAATTTTTGGTTGGTCAGTTAGACTAGAATTGTCTTCTTTCATTCATATTATTGTTTAGGTTAAATTATTTAAAAAATAAATCCCAAACTTGAAAGTAAGTTTCAATTATGCTACCAGATTTTAAAAAGTTTTCTTTTTCTTTTTTTTTTTCTTTTTTTGTTTTTTTTAAATAATGTCATATATATGTTTTTCAATTTTTACCTATCAATTGTCACACAAATTTATGTCTTTCGTTTTAATAAGAGAACTCTCCAAGCATATTTATTGAAACAATTAACTTTTTCAAAATTTAGGATATAATTGAAATTTACTTCAAAATTCATGGATATTTTGTATAGTTTTGTCTAATATTTATGACAACCTTTGATACATTATGAGAATATGAGAAATTTAACTCGGGTCCGTTTGGGAGAGAATTCAGATTCTATTTTATATTTCCAAATTCACTAAGTCCAGTAAATATGTGTTTTTAGATACAACATTTTTATATCTAGATTTTGAATTTTAAATTTTAAAATGTAGAATTATATTAAACAAAGATAAAAACATTTAGAACTACCATATGAGTATATTATTGAAATGTATTATAAATTATATAATTTACAAAATGATAATTTTATAAATTCTTTTAACATAAATCATATTCATAAATAAATTAATAATAATTTATTGTCAACTAAATATTAATGAATAACTACAACTAGTTTTGTTATTTATAAATATATAGTATGAAACACATTTTAAGGAAATTATTTTAAATGACAAAATTGCTGAAAATATTTAAAAATAATAGCAAAATATCATAGTCTATCGCAAATAGATGGTAAAAGTTTACTATATTTGTAAATATTTTGGTTCATTTTCTTATACTTGAAAACAGCGTCACATTTAAAACAATTGTTTAAATTAGAATCCAATCTCTAAATCGACTACCAAACATATATCTGAAAAAATGAACTACAATTATGTTTTCATTTAATTCTTTGTTTTCAAATTCTCTATCAAACATACCCGCTTGTCAAACTATAATTTTTTTAATCTCAAAAGTTATATATAATCAAACTAATTTACAAATAATAACATAGAAACTCTAAGAATCTAACCTCGACCTTTTTCGTTTAATATAATAGGGGTGGGGATTCAAACCATAGAACTCTTAGTCGCATACTATACATCAGTCTACTTGTGCTAGCTTTGGTAATCTAATCTCGACTTCATAAACCAAAGTTTATACAACTGTAACATAAACATTCCCTTCAACTTTCTCTGAATTTTGAGCGAGATTATAATTCACATAATTGATGTTATTAGAGTGAAAAACGAAAAGGCACATATTTGATCAAGTTTAAATTAATAAAATGACAAAGTACAATAATGATTCATTTATACTGTACTAAGAAAATAATCCAAAAAGCCAAAGAATAGAAAATGTGTGTTGCTAAACATCCTCCAAAGTCCAAATGATGATAAAGACATATAGCATAGACAGAAATGTATAATTTAACTTAATAATCAATTGCAAAAGTCAAACTACATTAAAATAAAAGTTCTGAAGATCACCTTTATATAATATAATCATTTGCGCCAATGCCGTCCATTTATATAATGGCCTGCATATTATTAGCAAGCCAACATGAATAGTTAATAGTTTAACATATCCAATCAACCTGCTTTGTTTCAATAATTATAAGGGTGAAAATTGAATCGTCAATTTTTAAATTGGTAATCGATGCCTTATTTACTAAATCAACAAGTTTTTAAGTTGTTTTTTCTTACATAGTTTTACTATTTGTATCCTAAATTTATTTCTTGAATTTGAGATGCAATGAAGTCGAGCAAGATTAGAAACTTTTTATCCTCGTCAATTTGAAAGTTTTAAGAGAAAAGATCAATTTCGACCATAGATATAGACTTATTTTTAGGGATGTTTTCTCCTCTTTTGATCACTTTATGGATTTGGTTCTTTATTTTGGTGTAAAAGTAAGCACCCTTTTGCCCTTTATATAGCTTATCTTTTTCAATTTCCAATTGCCGATTTTTGTTTAATTCACCAATAAGGTGTTGTAGTTTTACTCCTCCACTGTTTCTTTGTCCCAAAAAAAAAAAAAAAAAATGAAATTACCGAAATAACCAATTGAAGCACATGGTGGTGGCCCTCAACAATCGACTCTCGCCCTTCCTGCTTCTCATTACCTGTTCTTATCGATGAGCATTCTTATTCTCAATAATAAATGATCAATCCTCATTCTCGTTACATATTTTTCATCTGAATCCTCTTTTTCGCTTTGTGGTCATTCATGCAAGTTGTGCACATTGTAATTGGAAGTTACAAAACACTTTCAGTATTACAAGTAAATTACAAGATATGATATGTTTAGAATATACTTAAAACCCATTTACGCAACCCATTTATGCAGCCCCAAGTCTTGAAAAGATTCACACTCTGCGGTTCTAATGGCGCTTGAATCATCCAACCCAGTGGTCTCAGTTTGAGGTGGAGGTGTAGGAGATGTGGGTTCGGGATGGGTGGAATCCAAATTGCATGCACCATCCTCATCATTATGTATGTTCTTCCTCTACGTAATAAGAAAATTTTGTTACTTCACTTTCAAGTCAAATAACACTGAAAACATGTCGCCAATACCTTACACAACGAGCGCAATAGAGAACTGATGGTCTGCAAGTCCGACTTCATTTCCCTCAATGTGTCCTCGACTCTCAAGACACGGCCATCTAAGCTCTGCAGTAGGCAAGCCCATTGCGTTCATGCTCCTCATGTGCTTTTCTCTTCCTTTTGCCCCTCTTCGAGATCGTTTCAGGCTCCGGTAAATGGTCCTCGTCGGCGTGATCCCTCATGACATGTTCGAAATCGTTGCCAACATTATGATCATCATGGGGATCAAAATCATCATTGTGCTCATGCTCACCATGTGCACCTTGTTTATGCTCAGAACGGGGACGTGAAACATCCTCGTCATGGAGATCATGGTCATCATGGTGACCTTGAGCATCTTTTGAGCCATCACTATCCACTGAGTTGTCAGTCATTGATGGGATCCTCTCGACTTGGTCCATTACATATACGGGTCGTTAACGACCTGTGTGTCTCGGAACTACTTCTCCGGGTTCAATATAATAAGTACAGGAGAAATCACTAACTACATGAACCAAACATAAGCTAATAAGGTTGATTGCACAAAATCAAGTCTCCCCTATTCCCTGTTTACATGCAATACACTGAGTTCATGTATGTTCTAACCCCAGGGGAGTCAAAAACGTCTCTTTGCAATAACTTGGAGGGAAGTGAATACGAGCATGACCATCTCAAGATGCGAGGCACCGCATCATTGTTCAGCCGAATTGCAGCTCTACCAGCAACCGACGATATGATCTTGTATGCCCATGCCTACAAACAACATAGCACGTTAGGTCAACATGTAAAAAACTTAATAAAAGATTATAAAACATGTAACACATGGAACGGATAATACCTAGAATGCATGAGGAAATCCAGTCAGATTGTACTTTACAATATAGTTCTTATTCAATTTGGCCTTCTTCTTGTACACATCAACCTTGTCCTTTAGTGCATTCTAAAGGCTTAATCTATATTCACTTTTTTTTTTTCATAATATTAATTATTAACGACGAGATCTATTATCGTTACAGGGATAAGAAAAACCTTTACCCTAGTAAGCGATCGTGGGATATCATTGATCAACAGAATATTCCACTTTCTTAGTTAGAATCCTGACAATATGGTGGGAACTAGAAGATCGGAGAAAGAATCATAACTTCTCGCGCCTAATCCTTCCCAACTCTGGCCGCCTGTAGCTAATGTTTTCCGAGTAGCGTCTCGAGGACCAATAGGTCAAAAATGGGTTTGTGCCGCAGGTGTTGGCACGAAATCATAAATAAGCTCTACCAAGGATTGCCAAGCATTTGGTATTGAGTTTCCTCCCAAACCCACTTAGATGAAGCTGCAAGGCGTATGAAGGGAGCGAAAAATACGAGACATCTAAGTCATACAAGTAAAGAGATATATTCATTGATAAGAAAAATATGTTGTAACAATCCTAAAAAAAAGTTCCATTCGAGATTCTATTGAATCGAGAAATAGGTTTGATTGTCGTTGATTGGAAATTGGAAACGGATATTCGAAAGAAATGCCCTTTTCATTTTTTGCAATGTCCCTTTCCCCTCTTCCTATTTGAATATTATTACAATCTTCGGACCTGTTTTTTACATATCTCTGGTTATTTGGGACCCAACGGGTATTCTCAACATTATGCCTTGAAGAGGACTCGAACCTCCAAATTTGAAAGAAAAACTGTGTACAATACAAATACGTTATTGTTGTTCGTAGCCACGTGCTCTAATCCTCTGAGCTACAGGCCCCACCCCGTCTCCAATAGGGCATACAACAATGGATCAATTCATTCAACAAGATCCGTTCGGATCGGAGGAATAAGCTATTCTTTTTTTTAAATTGCGTTGACCCGAAGATTGTTCATTTGGAAATTTCCCGAAAAGCTAATCATAGGCAATTTACTTTATACCTACTATTCCGTCTGGTTTTTGGTTTCTAGTCTGATTTTATTAGTAGACTCGACCTGTGCTCAACCAGGGGTCAGAGAAAGAAATTTGTTAGGAACCGATTCGGAGAAAGAAGAAGCATGAGGAGATAACGGGTGCTGAACCAGGCATAAGGAGCTTCAATCGCCATAATGACCAGAGCAAGCCAAAGCCAGGCCAACCGAAGGACTAAGCTTCACCCAGTACGCAACTCGGTTTTCCGCCCGAACGACTCGTAATAAAACCTGTTGTTGCTGATACTTTCTTCTCGGTTCCTTAATTTTTTCGATGATACTAGAAATCATATAATAACTTGTTATAATTCCAATGTCCTCTCCCATAATATATGTCCCCAATCGAGACTGTTGTAGTATTCCAGGTCTTCAACATCGTCGAAAAGTGATTTGTCAATAACACTCTTTGTCTTGTCTTGTCTTTCCCCATCATTGCCAACTCCGTGTAATGAACCAATGTAATTTTCACTGTGTCCAAGTCATTGTAGAAGTTCACGTTCTTGCATATTTCCTCAAATCATTTTCGAAATACTTCGTCCGTAGTGATTCAGTCGCTTCAACCCTCTGAACCAATTTGGTAGGTGACTGCCACAATCCTGTCACCAACAAGAACTTGTCATTAGAGAAGGTGACGATATGCCATTCAGATCAAAGCCCATAGCATCTGACCTTTTGTCCTTCGCCTCTCGTAATAAAATATAATGGACTAATGGGCTATTGAAAACCAGATCCATATCCACAAACCGTCCAAATAGAGTCCTTTTGAACAAGTCAAGCTGACTGGAGGTAAGTTTTTCTTTGACAATCTTGTTCGCAGTCCCGATGTGCGATGATAGGCTCGTAGCTTGGCCAGGAAAGCGATTATTAGTAGAAATTTTTAAAACTCAAGTCATTTTGGTCCTGCACATAAAAACAGCCAGAATTAAACTCACAAACAAAAATACATATTAAAAACTAAGCAGACAAGCTCAAATTTCAAAATTTTGTAAAATTATCTCTACTCGCAACCACTAAGCTCTCGCTCTCGCTCTTGCTATTTCATCGATTTTCACTCTAAACCCAACTCCATTCTCTCTACTGGCTACTCATCTACTTCCCTTCTTAAACTCTTTTCTGTTTCACTTTTTAAAAAAATGACTAGCGAGAACAAAAACGGAAACCTAAATTACCCTAAACTATATTCAACGAAAACGAAAAATTACATACCAATCGAGAGTATCAAGAGTGATACTGTATTTGGGAAAGACTTGGGAAATCCAAACGGCTATATGCTTAAAGAGGATGACAAAAATCAAGTGACAACTCAGGGCATAGGCAAAATCAATGATTAAAATATTTTATGTGTTTGATAAAGAAAGTGAAAATGAGAAAACATGAAAGAAATGAAATGTTAAATGAACGAGAAGAGAACACGTAATGAGATCGAGAATAAGAGCGAGAGTGAAAAGTAAAAGGAGCAAGAGTCGGGGGCCACCAAATGTGCTTTGATTGATTGTTTCAATAATTTCACAATAGAATGATGCAAGCAGAAAGCCAAAACACTTACAATCCTATACATTGGACCAATTTCATTTCGGCCTCTACGTCATCCTTGGATTTTTTTCACACACACACACACAAAAAAAAAGAAAAAAAAAAAAAAAAAAAAAAAAAAAAAAAAAAAAAAAAAA
>QLSR01000191.1:1492079-1554603 GCA_031780015.1 Citrullus colocynthis
AAAAAAAAAAAAAAAAAAAAAAAAAAAAAAAAAAAAAAAAAAAAAAAAAAAAACCCTTACCTCTTGGGGATGGAAATGGGTAAGCCCTCAACAAAACCATCCCATACCTTCCTATCCCTTTCATCAACCACATCCCAAATGATAAATACTAACCCAATAATAAGACAAACCCAGCCACAAGAACAGCCCCACAAATATATAAAATTACAGAGCGATAATGGCAATGGACCCAAATCACCACTTCATCCACTTCCAAAACTAGAATAAACAAATCCTCAAAGGACGATGCAGATTCATATTCCTGCAACAAAACTTATGGCCATTGAAGGACAATAAACAAATATTACCGATCATCATGTTCCGCGGAAAGAGCATGGGAGGTGGACCCGCCGGAAACATCATCAGAACCGCCGGTAGAGCCGTCACCAGAGCCGCCACTACCCCCGCCAACCGACCTTCCTCTCCAACCTCCACTTCCAGAGCCACACGCCGCCACAGCCGCTCCGCCAATTTCCACGGTCTGACGTCCACTTCTTCCCTTAGCCAATGTCCTGTTTCCGCCACTGACGGCTTTGCCGCCGGATGGCATTTCTGTAATCCCTACTGTGATGAGTTCGAGTGGGTTACCAAGGACGGAATCGAGAGCGAAAATGCGGCTAGGGTTTCTGACGACTCAATCGGATGGTCCGTTCCTTCGTTGGATGAAGTTCATGGCGCCGTTTCTGCGATTCACCAGTACGAATTCGAATTCTAACTCCATTTTTAAATCGATCATTTTTTCCCTGTCATTTTTCGGTGGAAATCTCACTGCCGGCGACTGAATTGGCGGAGCGCAGGGTTTTTGGACAGGAGAACGATGAAGCGGGTCGGGTGGGGAAGTATACGGGTTTGGTGAACCGGGTTTGGCCGGTCGGTTCGGAGGTGGATTGGGTTGAACCGTGTTTGGAACTGCAATTGGGTGGGCGCGGGGTTCAAAGGTTTTATGATGCTTTTCATTTATTGCAGACTGACCCTTCAGTTCAGGTGACTTTTCCCATTCGCTCCTTTTATCTTTAAAGATATCGTCAAAACGGCCATTCGGAAAAGAAATGGTTAAATTATGAATTTGGTATGGTCTAGTTGGTTTTGATTGATTTTCTCTATTTGATTAATTATATTGATTAAATATACTAAAGTTATTTAAAGTACGTCGTTTGTCTTTTATATTTACGTGTATTTGATCTCTTAATAAAATGTCTTACCTAATTTTCAATGGTTACAAATAGGTCCTTACACTTTTAAATTTTTAATCTTTATGTATATTAAATTCATAAATTTAAAATTATTTAATAAATCTTCTCACTTTCAATTTTGTTTTGAGGTTAGTTAATGTATGCATGACTAGTCCAAATATTCATAAACGAATGTATCCACTAAACATAAAATTTAAAATTTAAAATTTCATTAGACATAAAATTTAATGTTATAATCTAATAAATCAGTTACCAATTAAAATTAGTTTTGAAGTTTTTCAAGTATGAAATCTAAAGGGAAGCTTAAAGCTAACGTATGAAACGTATTGTAACTTATTTTGTTGGATTGTTGTTTGTATAAGTAGAGAATGGTTATGTCGGTATCATCGGATAAAGCGGTTTGGGATGCAATAATGAACAATGAAGCAGTGCAACATCTGAGGAACTCATTCTATGAAGGTTTGTCTTTTTAATTAACACCATTTTTTTTTTAAATTTCATACTAAAGTTATTTATTTTCTTTTTAGTTGAGTTTAGTATTTTTGTTGCTGATTTAGATTTTCTTTATATGTTTGATGTTGTGATTATTGGTTAGGTTGAGAAGTTTTAGGCTACTTCTAATAACCATTTTTATTTTTTATTTTTATTTTTAAGTTCCTTTGATAACTACGTGGTTTTTTAAAATTAAGCTTAAACGCTCTTTTCTATTTCTATCCTCTAATCTCAGTTTTTTTTTTCTTTTTTTTTTTTTTTTTTTTTTCAAAATCCAAATAAGTTTTGAAAATTAAAAAAGAGCAATATTTGAAAACTTTTTCTTTTTTGTTTGTTAAAGTTTTTCTGAGCAAAAATGAAATTTTATTATAAATAAATTTTGAGAAAATAAATACAATTTTAAAAAATCAAAACAGGATTGGTATCAAATGAGACCGTAGGGTCTGTTGTATTTCATGTTTTCAAACATGTGTTTGGGAGTAGATTCAGAAATTGGATTCTAATTTTAACCGTTATTTAAAATGTGTTTGATACTATATATTTATAAATCATAAAACTAGTTGGAGTTTCACATTAATATTTAGTTAAAAATAAATTATTATTAATTTATTTATGAATATGATTTATGTGAAAAAAAATTATATAATTATCATTTTGTAATATTATTTAATTTAAGATACATTACAAATTACATATTACAATTTTTTAAAAAATGAATTGAGTTTGTAACATGACATATTATATTTCTAAATGTTTTTATCTTTATTTAATATAATTCTGCATTTTAAAATTCAAAATTCAAAATTCAAAATTCAAAATCTGGATACAATGAAAACGTAAAAATGTTGTTTTCAGAATTTGTATTATTTGGATCACATAATCCAAAAACAGTTTTCAAAAGCATAATCTAGTTATCTGTCAAACAAATATTTGTTGAATTCAGTAAATCTAAAAACATAAAACTGAATCTGAATTCTCTACCAAACAGGTTTTTTGTTTTTTTGTTTTTTTAAAGTATGTTGGACTTCTAGCAATTTTTTACCATAACTAATCTTGGTAATATTTGAATTCTTAGCTAAGAATCCAAAACGAAAATAGTTAGATATGACTTTTGAGAAATGTCCAGAGTAGATAATAAAACAAAGCAATGCAGGGGTGGAAGTAAGTTATAGTCTTAATTTTCAGAAATAAATAAATCAAGTGGTTTCCAGAATGAAGCTGTTATTTTTTTTCCCCAAAATTTTTATTATTTAAAAATGTTTTTCAAATTTTAAAGATTAAAGAATTAAATTGTTATTGAACAATTTTCTCTTAGAAAAAAAATCAAAAACAAAAAACAGCACACCAATTAGTTATGGAACAAAATCTATGTTCTTGTGTTTTAGGATTTTTATGGCTTGATTTTGAATATTTTCTTGTTGAATGGTCAATATTAGTTGGTATGTGGATAATTTTGTATTTAGTAGGGAGAACATTAGTTTTATCAATAATTTAACTAAGGTTTAAATCTCATTTTAGTTCTTGGATTTTTATATTTTTTCCATTTTGGCCAATAAACATTTGCAATGTCTATTCATCCCCAAGTTTCTTCTATTTTTATTTATGAACTCTCAAGATGTCGTTTTGGTCTCATTACTTACAAGAAAAAACCATCATGTTTATCCTTATATTTATTTTCAAGTCTATGTATGAGCTCACATGAATTATGTTATATGGATTGGAGACTCAAAAGTTGGTTAAGATAATATTTTTTATGTCAAAGATATATACTTTAACCAATCAAACTTTGATCAATTTAGTAGATAGGATGAACAACTATTAAAGAACAAGATAATAATAAAGACAAATGATTATTTTCTTTACGCTCAAAGAATAATATTTAAAGGTTCATAGCTTAAAATAGACTTTATTCATCTATTCCCTTCTTTTGCAGCAAAAGACGAAGCTCCCCAAGATTCAGAGGAAAGCTCTACCGATGGACCCTCCAACAACGAATCAACGAACGTTGTCCGATGGATTTTCGACAACACGAAGACGAAAGTGATGGAAGTGATTGAGAGAATCACGGAGCTGATGAACCACTTGTTTCAGAATGGAAATGGAAATGATGATAAGAAAAGGAGAGGAGAAGGAAGGGATCTGTTAGAGGAAAAGCTAATAACTTCATTCTTAATCTCCATTGTTGTGCTGCTTGTTGTGATGGTGACTCGAGCCCACAAGGCTTCTTCTTCTTAATCAATTTGACGACATCAAAAACTTTGTTCAACTGAAACCATCTGTTCTCTTTCTGCAGTTTTTTAGGTTATGAGAGATTGGATATTGGTATTCTAAAGTTTCTCCAACTTAGTTGTGCATATTTTTATTCATTTGTTTGTTTTTGCAAGTATTTGGACATTTTTCATTTTCTATTCTCTAAAATAAGATTGATTGTTTGTCTAGCTTTCCGTTGGTTTCTAGTTTTAGAAACTTTGTAATGGTTTCTAGTTTTGGTTTTCTAAAGGTCACGACGAGGGGTTAAAAATTGAAACAATAAGAATTAAACCCTTAAAAGTTCAAGGTCTCAATTGTTGTTGTCTTGAAAGTTTATGGACTAAAAGAGCGGCATTTGGGGTGCTACGTTAGTTATTATAGTCGTAGTTTGCATGTTATAATAATTTAGGTTTGGAGTACAAACTATTTTAGTTTGGTTATAATAGTCTAATTTTGAGTGCAAATTATTTCAATCAAGATTATAATAGTTAGTGTATTTGATGCATACTATTTTAGTATGAGTAGGAAATTGTAAATACGGTAACAAAGATCCGTAGATAATCGTACATTATAAAATAATTGTAAACACAACTACCATATATTTGGAGCTCCAAACATGGAAAGGACTATAATAACCTACTCTACTAACTTTAAGTTGGAGGCCAAACACCTTTAAGAATGTTTTTTTTAACTTAGGGTATATAATTTTATATATGTTTGACCTCTAGTCAAAGTCAATTTCTTTAATTTATCAAAATATGCAAGAAATGCATTTAAAATTTAACAATACCTTAATTAAATTATTACAAATTTCGAAGTACCAAAACTAAATGAGTGCATACTAAAGCTCAAAGACTAAATTGTTACCAAATTTTAAATTGTACTATAGTACCACATTGGTGTGAGTATTCTCAAGCAATTCAACTCTAGTGATAAGCCTAGACTAGAGGAGCACGCAAGACCCACGTCTAAGTTTCCCATGGAAACATAGACAAAAGGTTAACACATACCAATTTTCTAAACTCATATGGTGTGAGGTGATTTTAAGATTTATTTAAAATATAGATATTCAATTATCAAGTTATACACATGTTTTGACAAAGTTAATTAAGTTTAGTGTTGAGATCTCAATTACCGCAAAAAGGTTTCTCCATCTCTAACCATAGGTTCATCCAAATATAAAAAATGACATAAGAAAATGTCCTTTTTTTTAGTATAATTGGGGTAGGAGATTTCGAACAATAAACTTTGTGTTTTCTAGCCCAATCAAAATATAAATTGAGTCATGTCCTATTTGGCAAAAATGCTCCTTATTTAATTAATAATTAAGCAGCAAAATCACTCCCAAGACTCAATCACAACCTCACAAGCCGCTACTTGAATAAATCAATTAGAAAAGAAAAAAAGTGTTATTCACCGCCCTTTCGATCAAATTTCAGGAAGCAGATCTTTTGGAACTAGAGACCACCAGCCTTCCGTTATTCATATGCCTCGACGCTCCATGTCCACTGATCCAATCATCGCAGCCGTCCAGAATCGTCGTCAGCTGAAACGGCGGCGCGTCGGTCGCCAACCACTGGTCCACGTAAAACGCCGTCTGGGAGCATGCTCTGTGCGGCCCCGTCGACGTCACCTCCAGATAGTCGCAGTACCACCCGTGGTGTGGGCCCGATCCGTCGGAGGTCAGGTTCAGTCTACACACCGGCGCTTCCACGCATGCGCCCCGTCCGCTGAATATGTCCACGTTGTCCCGTTCGAAATAGTCGTGCCCTTGTTCCATCAGCCCCCACGTTTCTAGATCCGAAATCTCCACCGATCCGCCCCTTGAATCGCCGATTGTCACGCTGATTTTGGAGTCCGTTCCGCCCTTCATTATTGAACCTGTCCTCACGTAGAATGTGTACACGCATTTGTCCTGCACCGGAGAAAAACACTTCCATCACTTTTCACGGAACACAATCCGTTCAGATATTACGGCGATTTAGATTAATTAAAATTAACTTGCATTCAATCATTGATATTCAGTTCGTTATATTCCACATATAATCAAATCAGAGCATGATTTTGCATTTTCTATACAGCATATATTTCTGTAAATCGTTGTCCTATCATAACTCATAATCAATCCGAAACGTGAATCATTCATACAGTTCATTATTATTCAACATAGAATCGATAATCGTGTATCATCAAAGGAGAAATCGGAGCATTATCTTGCATTTTCCAAACAACATTTCTATAAATAGTTAGCCTCTCATAACTCTCAATCGATCTAAAATGTGAATCAATCATTAATTCATTATTACACATACAATCGAAAAAATCACCAACGCAGAAATCGGATCATCATCCTGCATTTTCTAAACTACATTTCTACAATCAGTTCGCTTGTCATAACTGATCAGAACTCAAAATCAATCTGAAATATTGCCATAACTCGATTACGAAAAGCGATCAATCAAATCAACAAGACAGAAAATACAAAGATCAGAGTGAATGGAGATCTCACGTAGATTCAGTGACAGATCCAATGACGATATATAGCAAATTAGAAAGAAAAGTGTTAAAAGAGAAGAAACTTACGATAGAGTTATCAGCCATTGCAGAGTAGAAGAGAGCGATGAAGATAATGGAGAAACAGAGACAACGAGACGCCATTTTCTTGCTTTCCGGTGGTGGTTTAGAGATTTAGGGCAGAAGGAGATGGCGAAGATTGGTATATATACTGCTCCGGTTGGCCGGGAAAGGGAGAGGGAAGATAACATTATAATCACGTGATGTGGACGTGGCGTGAAGATAGTTAGACAGTCTGTGTTTAGGACAGAGATTAACGCTTTTGATTGACTTAGCAAATCCAGGTTAACACTTAACATAATATTAATTAGTTTTAAATTACAAGTTTTATTTTCTTAATATTCATTGTTTGTTTAATAGGTTAAAATAAAAGTACTTATAGTCCATACAATTTTTTTTCCCTTGGGTTAAATTGTAAGTATAGTGCATAAACTTTGACTTTGACTTTGGCTTGTGTGTATATGTTTTCTAGAATTTCAAATATGTTTAGTGTTTAAATTTTAGAATTTGTGTTGAATAGATCATGAACTTTTTAATTTTAAATTTAATAAATTTATTGTATATTTATTGTTTAAAAATTAATTGATTATTGATCTAGAACTTTAAATTTTTCAATTTTATGTTTAATATATACATGATTTTTTTTTATTAAAAGAATTGTTGAATAGGTGAATGTTTTATTAGACACAAAATTGAAAGTTTTAGAAATTTATTAAATACATTTTAAAGTTTAGAAACTCAATGAGCATGAAATTAAAAGTTTTAAGAATGTATTAGGCACTTTTTCTAGTAAATTGACATACTTGACATAAAGTTAAAAGTTTAGAGATTTATTAGACATTTTTTTTTAAATTTAGGTACAAAATAGATCCAACTTCCAAATTAAAAAACACAAATTATTTTAAGAACTACTTTTTATAATTTTATAAAATTGGCTTGGTTTTTAAGAACATTGTTACAAAGTATACCACAAACAAGAAGTTTAAAAGTAGTAGGTGTGTTTATAGGCTAAATTTTAAGAAATCAAATGGTTACTAAACGAGATCATAATATCTAAAATTTGTTTTTTTTTTATTTTATTTGGCTAAAAATTCAACTCAAATATCCATTGTAAGAAAATTAGAGAGGAAATAAGCTTAATTTTTAAAAACCAAAAATAAAAGATGAAGGCTCCGTCTGGTAACTATTTCATTTTTTGTTTTTGGTTTTTGAAAATTAAGTTTATTTCCTCCACATTTCTTACATTGATTTGCATCTTTTTTAAGTACAATCGTTGGATTCTTAGTCAAATTCGAAAAACAAAAATGATTATTTAAAAGCTACTTTTTTTAGTTTTCAAATTTTGTTTTGATTTTCTAAACCATTGGTAAAAATTAGACAACGGAAAAATAAACTTGGAAGTGAAAGTAATGTTTATATGCTTAATTTTTAAATACAAAAACTAAAACGAAATGGTTACCAAACTGAGCCAAAATGATATCAAACAAAACTTAAAGTATACCATTTTAAAACTTCAAGAACCAAATTAACACTAACCTCAAACTTCACTTACCAAAAATATGTTTTACCTTAATTATATATATTTCTTGATAAGATTTATTATTGTTACATTTAAAATATATACCTATAAAAAAAACTTGGGGTTTAACTACGCTCGTGGATAGTTTTCCAATTATTTCTTAATTACATTTTCAACAAAATTCATTGTTACTAGATTTGAAAGATGTTTATTTACAATAATAATGATAATAAATAAATTAAAAAAATATAAAATACGTTTAAAAATAGAATATTATTGTGAATAAAAAAAATACCAAATTATTTATAAATATACAAATATTTTATTGTCTATTTGTGATAGACCACGAAGCGATAAAGGTTTATCACAATCTATAGCATAGCGTAAACTTATTATAATACTGATAAATAGTGAAATTTTTTAAAAATAATTTCGTTCATTTTGTCATATTTAAAAATAATACTTCAAAAAAGCATCATAAACTTTTTTTTTTAATATAAACAATATTTTCTCTATAAATTCACTAAAAAGTTGATAAAATATGGAATAATGGAAAATATTATATTTGTTTACTTTATCTTATTTTTGAATTTCAATTTTGCATTAGATATAAATGAAAACAAATAAACAAACAACTAATTTGTAAAATTTTAAATCTTTGCTTACTTGAGATGTTTGGTTTCTTCGTTGAAGCGTGATATGTGATCCTGGAAATGGAGTTGCTCACTAATTAGTACAATTGACTTTGGAAGTTCGTCATAATATCATGTGCTTGGGGTATCGGCCTTTTGAAATTTATGATGTTATTTTCACTAATAATTTAGGTGTTGTTTGGTAATTAAGTTTATTTCTTCTTCATTTCTTTCATTGGTTTGTATTTTTCTTTAAGTATAATAGGTAATTTTTTGCCAAATTCTAAAAACAAAAGCAAGTTTTTAAAAGTTATTTTTTTTAGTTTTCAAATTTTGGTTTGATTTTTTAAATCATCTGTAAAAAGTAGATAACAACATGATAAATTTGAAGGTGAAAGAAATATCTACAAGCTCAGTTTTCAAAAACAAAAACAAAAAACGAAATGGTTACAAAACGGGACCTTAGTTTCTCATGTTCCCTCTTTTATAAAAATAAAATAAAAGTTTTGAGTTTACAATCCCATATCGTGTAATAAAAGTTTGCAGCCCTATTTATTTTGGAACACACTAAAATCAATATATAAAATTATATTTAGAGAAATTATTTAAATGACAAAACTGCTGAAAATATTTACAACAAAATATACAGTCTATTTGGGATAGACTGCAATAAACTACTATGTTTGTTTCGAACTTTATATGAAGTATGTCATATGAATTATGTCATATTACTTAAATAATAAGTTTCGTCGTTAAGATAATTGTGATTTGAGTGAAACTTCTCATACTCGAATTTTATAGGATTTCGTATAATTTAAAAGTAAATTATTTAAATGACCTTATCTTAAATTTCTTTTCTTTTTTCGTTCCATCCAAACACAAAATTTTAAATATACTTATTTCAAATCTTTCTCGTTCCAAATAAAATAATTTAATTTAAAATCAATTCTTCAACATTTGTGAATCCAAAGGAGAGTTAGTCCAAAGCCAAAAAGTTACTGAACTTTTCATTTCAAAAGAAGAAAAATATAATGAACATAGAACTAAAAAGTGAATTATTTTATTACATTTTCTTACAAAAAGGGACAAAAATACCAAATCAAACCAAACATCCAACCAAAACCAAATCCTCATAATTCCTATGATACTATCATCAAATATTACCAAACTAAGACCTAACTGAAAGCATTCTTCTTTGTTACTGAATTTCCTCAAACTTATATTTTTATTACGAACGAAATGCTTCAACACTCTCCCAACCGCAACATTTTACTAATTCAAAGCAAATTTTCAGCTACGCCTTGAAATTTTTACTTCTCTCTCTTTGTTTTGCCTCAGAGTTTCTTTGTTCTTCAGCTTTTCCTGGGAAATGGGGATGAGCGTGTGGGATTGCTGTGTAGAAGAGGCGCTTGCGAAGCTTGGGTTGCTTCAATTGCTCAGGTCTTTGAGACCCATTACACCATCCCTCGAGAAACTCAATCCCGAAGCCCCTAATGAAGCGAAAGAAGATGATGAATTCAAGGTGTTCGATGAAATGCAGCCATGGGATAGGGCCTCTGTGGAGGTTGAAATTGCAGAGTCTACTGTCCAGAAATGGCTTCTTGACATTCCCAGTTCCGGTATGCTTTCTTGCTTTTGTTATGTGGGAATGGGATGCATTACAACTTGAATCCCATTTTGAGTTGTTCATATTGTTTGTGCAATGAGAGTTAATAGAATACAAATGCTTTGTATGTGAATTGCGTAGAGTCTGCCTCTGTTTGTTATACATTCCATGCATGGTTTAATTCAAAGAAGTCCGACCATTTCAACGGACAGTATTTAAATACTATTATCATACCTAATTACTATAGGATATAAAATAAAATAAATAAATAATAGGGGAGTTGGAATTAAGAATTGAGAATTAAGAACTTATCCTGATCCACACGACAACTAAAATTTCATGGGAAACAAAACATACTTGGGGTTGGGTTCCCCAACTTGGACTCTCAGCACTGTTGATCTTAATCAAATAGTTTAGGTTAGGTTGTAGGTCTAGTCCTTGAACTTTTGGAAAATAGGTTTTAAAACTTTCAATTTGTACCAAATAGGTTCCTAAAGTTTAAAATTTTCTATTTGGTCTTTGATCTCTTCACCATTTTTATAAACTCATGAACTTTGAAGAATCAAAGTCCTATAATTTTGTTTTTAATAGGCATATGTTGAATCAGTCACATAATTATTAAACACAAAATTGAATTTCATTGAGTCCCTTGTTCTTAAATTTTTGTTTTAGATTACTAACTTAATGCACTCTCAGATGCTTTACAAAGTTTATGGACCTATTAAACAAAAAAATTGAGACTTTAGGGACCAAACATAACTCTAAAAGCTTAGAGACTAAACTCATAATTTAACTGAAACTTAAGTATAATCTACCCCCAAAGTTTAATTTCATTGGAAAAAGATCATAATAATAATAAATAAATAAAAGGAAAAAGAATGTCCCCATTAGAGTATGCAAAAGGGGAGTAGTTTAAATGATGCTCAGAGCAAGAGTTATGTAAGGAAGCAGTAAAACAAACATTCTCCTTAAATGTTATTATTTTACTTATTAACAGAGCAACTTCTGTAAAAGATGAAAACTACCGAAGAGAAAGGAATATATGACTCATGCGTCTCTCACTTTCTTGTGTAATTCCAAGATAAAAATAAAGGATGTTCTTCTTGTTTGAAGCTCAAGCTTTGGAATAAAACAAAACAACTCAATTTTGCAAATTAATCTTTGAATTAAACGAGGGTGAGAAAACATTTTCATCTAATTTTGTTGTTCAAGAATTTTGTAATTGATACAAATATTTCCCAGTAATAAAAGAGATCAAGATATCCTTTCTTGAAATAGCTTGAACCCCATCTAAATTTGGCCGTAATCTAACCAATCAGAATAGAGAGTTATTTCTTCCAATTTCTGTCAATCTTGTTTTGCTACCATACCTCTGTACCTGCTATCAACTTCTACCTTAAACTTCTGACTTTGTATGGAAACAACACCTTCTGGATGTTGCCTACTTCTGATGGATGCAACCCACTCTCTGTCACCCTTCCTCATTGTCTGTGACCAGAACAAAAGATGATTTGTTATCAAAATGTTAGTATGGAGATCTCTGGCTTATAGAAAGTAGGCATCTCACAGGTTCTAACTGATTACATTGAAGTCAGTGAGAGATCTAAGCATTTTGTGGAATTGTTCTGATTATGTGACCAAAGGAAATCAAGAAAACATATCAAACAATTTTTACTCAAACTGTCTGACTTGAATGGCAAAGTCTGTTCGTCTTTAAAGCATCGGTGGTGCATATTGTATTATATAATAGCTAGTTATGAGTAAGTCTAGGCATTTGTTTGTTGGTAGATTTTTTGTCGTATCTGCTGGAAAATTAAGTTTTATTATTCCTTTTAACATTTTATTTCATTTCAGAAAAATTTAAACTTAATTAGATATTTATGTAAATGAAAGAAGTCAAAGAAACTTATTTTTTAAAAAAGCTTTAGTTGTGTAATTGCTGTGCTACCAACTTCACTAAGGGGTTTTTTTTTTTTTTTTTTTTTCAGCCCCATCTTCTCTTGACAAAAAGAACACAATAGCAACCTTAGTGAAAAACCAAAGAGCGTTTCCTATATTTTTATTCCTCCTTCGAAAGATTAAAAATTATAATTATAATTATCCTCTCACAATTCCTCTATTGAGCATAGAGGTTGAGCAAAATTCACAAGAGAAGATAGCTAGATACTAGGTCTCTTGGAGGGTTGTATCTTGAGAGAGGAGTGATGATTTCTCATAAGAGACTAGCCACATTTTCCCCTTGTTTACTTCTACAATGGTGTGTGGTTTGTAGGTGTCAGGTAGAGGATTTGAATCATCTGTCATGGGGGTGTTGGTCTGTTCAGCCTCTTTGGCAACGTTGGTTGGAGACTTTCAGTTTGTGTTTGACTTGGAATCGTGATGGTTGTGCCTATTATTGAGGAGATGCTCTTGACTTGCCTTTTTAGGAAAAAGACAATTTCCTGTAGCACACTAGTTTCTTTGCTATTTTGTGGGAAGTTTGGCTCGAGAGAAATAATAGGACTTTTAGAGAGATGGAAACGTCAGGTGATGAGGTTTAGATGCAGTGAGGTTTAATCCCTTCTCGTGGGCTTCAATATCTGTCTTTTTGTAATTATGATCTTGTTTGATTTTATTGGATAGAAGTCTATTTTTATAGGTTTTGGAGTCTCCTTTTTTGTGGTTCTTTTTTTTCTTTTTTGTATTGCCTTGTATATTCTCCCATTTTACTCGATGAAAGCTCGGTTTCTTACCAAGGAAAAGAATTTCCTTAAAAGGGCACAACTTCTTTAAGAACAATGTTTAACACAGGCCTTGATGCATAACAAACTCTTCTAACCTCATAAACGTTATCTTTGACTTTTATTGGTGTGTCTAATAGTGTTTCTACTCCATCGTATTATTCTAAAATTCTATGCACTTTCACGTTGTTGAAATTACTTTTTCCTGTGTAAAAAATATTAAATAAAAGGGCAAATTTTCATATCATCAGTGAAACTACTTTGTATCTTAAGAAAAGTGTTATAAAGGGACCTTTGTTTTGATTCTTTCAATGCACCTGGTTGGAAAAAACTGCATGTTTTCTTTTCTCAGAGAATTAATCTTTCCTTTGTTTATTTTGCTTTGTTCTTATAGGAGATGAGATTGTAACCGAAGGTGGTGCCATAAAATGTCTAGTGGAACAGCCTCATGAATTCAAAAAGTTAGTTCTATTTTCTGGAAATGACTATCTGGGATTAAGTTCCCATCCAACAATAGGAAGAGCAGCTGCAAAGGTGTGTTTAGGGATATATGAATCTTCAAAAGAAATTCTGCCACCATTGTACGTGTATTTCTTTTTTCTTTTCGTAAAGTGCCTGAAAGTCTGAAACTCAATTCTAAACCAGGCAGCCCTGGAACATAGAATGGGCCCCAGGGGTTCTGCTCTAATATGTGGATATACCTTCCATCATAGGCTGCTAGAATCATGCTTGGCCAAATTAAAGAAGAAAGAGGTATGTATTGAATGTTATATAGTATGTATGCTTTAATCAGAAGTACTCTCATGGAATGTGTACACATTATGAACAAGATAAATGCTTGCCCAATTACCGATAATCCATTTCAGTGTTTACTCTGAACACAAGACACAATTCTAATTTGAAAGGCCTCATAGTTGTCCAAACTTAGAGATGTCAAATAAATAGAAGTTATAATCAAGTGCGATATTTACAAAAGGGAAATGCAGAACACTATGATACAAAATGAAACACATTGTAAGAGTTAAAATCTTCAACATATGTTTCTGACAGATGGTAAAATATTGAGGCTAGTTTGGTAAACTAAACACAAAAACGGCCAGTTCTTACTCTGACACTTCTATATGGCCATCATTGCAAGTGCCTGCATGAAGGTGCTCTAGCAAGAGTCGATCCTGATGTCTCTCCCCTTGCCGTAGGTGAGCGCCTATGTCGATATAGAACTGTTTCATTTAGTGAATATTTTGAAAACTTCAGCATTTTGATTAGTTGTCAAAATATTCATTAGGACAGGTTAATGGCCATTTGCAATGTAAAATAAGAACAGTTAGGTGAATCAAAAGGTTGGAAATTTCTACATACATATGTCCTGATCTAAGTAAATTCACATTATTAAATGAGTGCATAAGTTTGACTGTATAACATAACTAATTTTACTAACCAAACCGTATATTGAAAAATACTTCAGTATCATTACTACTACATTCTACGTTCAACTGTGAAAACATAATTTATCTTCGTTGAAGTAATATCTGTCTCCAGGTTTTTTGAGCATTGTCTCATTGAAGGTCTAATAAATTCAATGTGGACATCATACTTGGCTTATATTTAGGCATGAACATTTAACCTTTTTTGTTGGACTATTAGCACAAATTATGTATATGATTGAAGCAAGCAATTCACATCTTGGCTCAATTTTGTGTTTGTAATTTGCATATATCATGGACTATGGGAACCTCTTTCTGATTTTTGTAGGTTTAACCCTTCTGTTGCTTATTAATATTTTATATGTGCACTCAGCTGTGAAATAATTTTAATGTTTCTAGGATTGCCTACTTTGTCCTACTGGATTTGCAGCCAATATGGCATTGATGGTAGCAATAGGAAATATTGGCTCGCTCTTAACTGAAGGCAAAGCTTCATCTGATGAACAGAAGATTGCCATATTTTCTGATTCATTGAATCATGCATCTATTATTGATGGCATTCGTCTTGCGGAGCGACGAAGAAATGTGAAACTGTTCATCTATAGGCATTGTGATATGGCTCATCTTAATGATTTATTGTGAGTTTTCTTTTTACCTTTTTCTAACTTCCTTGTCTATATGTTAATTTCATCTATTCAGATGCTTTATTCATGCCAAATTATAACTGTCTTTTTTCTTTTGGGCAGATCAAGTTGCACACTTACAAAGAAAGTTGTTGTAACTGATAGGTTGGTCCTGTGTACCAGTGGATTCTTCAATTCTAACTTTTCTTTCTTTTCATTTCTTTACGATATAATTGCCACAACAAACTTTAGCTGCTCCAGTGTGCGTACTTGGATGATATGTAATTTATGTGCATGTGTTCTTTAAATAGTGAACATTTCATTGATCTAGCGAACACAAAGCTTTAATATCCATTGGAGCTCACACAGAACATACCCCAATTAGAGTTAATTACATAAGGAATATTATAACTAGACAATTTTTCTAAAGGGCACTGATTAGATGCATTGACTGATTGCTTTAGATATAAATTGAATGGTTATTTGAGAGGTAGGAAGCTACAAATTGATTTCCATGTTCATTGAGTAATCTTCGAATAGCATCGTGAAGCCCTTGAACATCTCACAGAGGCTCCAAGGAGTAATAGGCTTCTTGAGAAACAAGGTTGGAGGATCAGTTCTTGGGTGGAGAAAATGTCCAAAAAAAAGGAAGTATAACAGAGATAAGTAGGCTGGATAAGAAAGGAAGAAAAATGCTATGTGATAGTGCCTAATGGTTTCAACAAGACATCACAATCGTTGTGTTTTCTTGCAAAGAACCTTCAATTTCCAAATGCTGAAAGAGCAATTGTCTTTGTGGTCCTTTGCAAAGATGATGTCTATTAGCAGTTCTGGGAGTATTTCATCTGACCCTAGCTTGCTCAGTTTGCTTGTCTAAAACTTCCTCCTCAGTGTTGACAGATAGGGAGAGTCAGGATATTGAAACACGAAAGTTCTATAAGTTAAGTGATTAGCCAGAAGAGGAGCATTTAACTGGAAAATTTTGTCAGATAAGTCTCTGTGATGATTAGTTTGATATGATTCCCTTCATTCAGTCATATATGCAAGCGTATAAAGGAGCCCTACGCTAATAGTTTGTAAAGTTAAATTAAAAGACAAAAGATTAGTGGGCTTTTTATAACCAAGGCATTTGAACCAATCATAACTACCATTTGGAGTCTATTCAACCTTGCATTACAACTCCTGCATTTGCTGTTGGTCGGTGTTCATTCCAAATATGAAACAACTTTCCAGGGATGATGTTCCACTGCTATTTGGTCAAATAAAAGTAGCCATTTCAGTAGCTTATTTGGTAGTCTACAACTTTGGTGATTGTGCTACTCAATCTAATCTTATGTCTCTTGCAACATCTTCCATTATCTTTCTACTGAATTGATTAGGTCCAAACCTTTTTCTTTTGTCCTAACTGCAAGTATGAAATCGGTGTTTGGCATGTATCCTATTCATAATACAGCTTGTTTAGCATGGATGGAGACTTTGCGCCCATGAAGGAACTTGCAATGCTTCGCAAGAAGCATGGATTTTTGTTAGTTATTGATGATGTAAGTATTTTGAACTCATTGGTTTATGTAAAATTGTTTGGAGCTGTTTTAAGACATTATGATCTTTTGGAAATTGTTTATTGCTATCAATTCCATTTTTGGTCAAGGTGTATTCCATATTTTGCATTATTTCATGTCTCCTGCAGGTTTCATCTAGTCTGTTTGGTTAGAGCTTTCATATCAGGTGTCATATGCATTGTTTGAGTCGAAAGCTAAATGTATGTAAGAATCATATATTTAAGAACTATCGTTCATGCAAATGTCAGGCTCATGGAACATTTGTTTGTGGCAAAAATGGTGGGGGTGTAGCCGAGATGTTCAATTGTGAAAGAGATGTTGACATATGTGTTGGCACTTTGAGCAAGGCAGCAGGGTGTTTTGGTGGGTTCATAGCATGCAGGTAATTAGTGGTATGCATTGTTCTCACTCGTTATATTAAATTTGGCTCACTTTGAAAATGTCTAGAATTTAATTTCAGGTACAATGATTGACAATAATGATCTACTTATCGGCTATCAAAATGCCCAAGGAGTCCATGACAAAACATTTATTTTCCCTATGAAAGTATGATCTAGATTTACAATATTTTGATATGGCAAGTTGGCTTCATCGTTGTCCTTGAGACTTTGGCTTGAAAGGAAAGTAGAATTTTTAGGGATTTGGAGAGAGCTTGGGAGGAGATGTGCTTGATAGCTGAGCTAGGTTTAATTCCTTTATGTGGGTGTCGGGTCTCAAAAAATGTTTATAATTACTCTCTAGGTAGCCTTCTTAGTATTAGTTAGTTGGTTGGCTCCTTTGGTTCGGGTGGGTTGTCTTTTGTTAGGCCTGTTGACCTTTTGTTTTATTCTTAGATGAAAGCTTGGTTTCTCATTTAAAAAACAATAGATTTATTATGTTTTGTTTAATTAGGGAAAATGATAATTTCATTTAGCCTGCTTTCCATCTACCTGTTTATGTGATTGTGCTCTGTTCCGCATGTATTAACAGGCAAGAGGCAACACACTCTATGCTTCTTTTCCATAGTTTTGGAAAATTAATTTTGATTGGCTTTATGGTTTTCTTCCTTCGACACGAGCAGCAAAAGATGGAAATTGCTCATTCAATCGAGGGGCCGATCCTTTATATTTTCAACTGCTGCACCCATCCCTCTTATTGCTGCTGGCCATGGTAGAGTAGATTTGTTATCATTCCAAAGACTTAGCATTAACAATATACTAAAATGCAAATCGCTGATAGAGACTCTTAATACACATGGCCTAGTCTTATCATTTATCCAATCTTGAAATTCTGTGTTCTTAATTAGAGCATATCTTAGCAGCTGCAGTCTTGGTGGCAAAGAGGGAAATGTGGCGACGAAGAGAAATTTGGAATCGGGTGCAAGATTTTCGTGATTTGACTGGAATCCCCATCCAAAGTCCTATAATCTCTCTTATTGTAGGCAGCGAAGGGAAGGCATTGAAAGCCAGCAGGTGCTATGTCGACCTTTCTACACATTTAAATTATTGTTTCAACAGTATGCATTATTGTTTTCAATTTTTATTGTTATTGTAGATACATATATATACTTTTGTTCTTTTGTGGAACAGGCATTTGTTGAAATCCGGTTTTCATGTGACTGCAATAAGGCCTCCTACAGTTCCAGCCAACTCTTGCAGGTTTACCATTTTCTTTTGAATCTTATACAATAGTAGTTCTTGAGATATTTCTTGATTTATTATTTGAGAAATGTCATCTGGAATTGACTGTGCATTACCCCGTTAAACTTCTTTATGTGATTCTTGAACTTCAGTATATGTGATTGTTTATTACTTAGTGGATCAATTTCCTGCAGTTTCCACTATTATAAAAGAAACAAGATTGATTTTGATCCCTCGGGCTTTGATATATAATGAGAATTACATTACATCTTTTTTCCTTGCAACACAATGATCTCTGAATATCTTACTGTGTTTAAATGTATTCTTATTTCGATATGGAACTATTTTCTTTGTCAGTATGCAGACTCGTCCAATCCTCATGCTTCCTCTGACTATGGTCCGTACCACTTATCACATAGAAACCAATTAGAGATGATGAATGTCAAAGTTGAAATCACAACTCTAGAAAATATTGTATTAATATGAGCCAATGTGGCTAGGCCACGAGGATAAGGAATTGGGTCAGTGCGCCACTTACATAAGATTACTTGTACTAACTTAGAAATACTAGTTGTGAACGTCTGATTTGGACTAGTCAAGTTTTTTAAAGTATGAAATAGAAAACCTTTACTTGGTAAATTGATCTTGTCGTTCCATTCTTTATTAATCTATTATGTATCATTCTGTTGTCTGAACTCCCATCACAGGCTTCGGGTGACCTTGAGCGCAACGCATACGACAGAAGACGTGAAGAAGCTGACCAGCGCACTCTTGCAGTGCATTAGGTTCCAAGATATCGCTATTAATGGTTCTAACAGGTATGCAAGATTATAGGTCTTGATTTCTTGAGCTCTCCCATTGGATTTCCTTGATTGTTTATGGAAATCATGGAAAATCTCCCATACTTCATTCTAGCAAACAAGAGAATGGATAGGTTTATCAATTTTGGCTAAGCAGAAGCTAAAATTTTGCATCTATTTGTAATTATACTAGTGCAACCACTTTAGTATATATATACATATTGTTATGAAGCGTATGAATTTATTATTTGATTCATTGGAAAATCGTTTAATCCCTTGCATTTAGCCATTCAAACTACTTGCACTCCAAAAGTATTGTATGGCCCCCCACCACGGCATAGTATAGTACAATTGCTTTGTGATTTTTAAGAGATTTTTTAAAGTAAAATTAGTCTTTGTTGTTTGCTTGTTCTTTATTCTTTTCTTTCTTGTACAAGTACGTGATTAGTTTGTTGGATAATTGCTCCAAAAAATATAGTGTCGCATATAACAATGGAAAAAAATTTGCAAATACAATAAATTTTAAATTCAGATCTTGTAGTCTATCAATGGTAGATTATGGCTAGTAGAAATTTATTACGAATAGATTTTGTTATATTTGCAATTCTTTAAAAACGTTAGTATACACTTGTTATCCCTTACAAATTATTGGAAATTTAAATTGCCACAATTAAGTTTAAATTTTGACTTTGCAATTTCAGCCAGTAAATTGCTCTAAGAATTTGGCAATGTTGGGGTTTAAATAGGCCTTTAAATTCAATAAAGCCCACTAGAAATTAGAAATAAAAAATAAAAATAAAAAAGAAAGTTATAAATCGTCGCACTATTTTTACCAGTATTAGATAAGTCTTAATTTGTCAACTTATGCATTATTTAACATTTTCCAAAGGTAAGAATTCTTCCATATACTTGACAATGCACTCCTTTTTAAGGTTGGGAGTTCCAATTTTTATAATCCACATTCGTGGTACTAAAAATAGAGGGAAAAGATCATTGTTTCTAGTAATTTTACTTGCTTGGTCAGACCTTAACAAAACAAATACAATTGAAATCCACCAATAGCATCATAATCACGATTCCTTAAAGTCCGTGTTTGTCAATTTAGGTTCTACAACACTAATATTTCTTATACCGTATACCGCTCCCCCAACAACAAAAAACACAAGTAAGTAACCCCTTAAGATATTTGAGTAAATGAAGTTAGGTAGATATAAAATAAAACTATATATATATTTTAAGCCCCAAAGCCACTGATTAAAAACTAACCAAAGTCAAATCACTCACTCTCAGAAAATAGATCCAGAGATGATTTGGAGGTTGCAAGATCCAACAACCACTTATCTCTCATCAGCAACCATGAAGGAGTGGAGGTAGCGGACCCTGAGCATTCCTTCCCTTCTACACCATCATTCTCTTGCTTTCCATTCCCACATACCAACTGCGGACACAGAAAAGTTGTGGGGAAAACAAGATTATTCAAATTTGCTTACAAACTTCTAAATCGAAAAAGAAAATTAATGAATAACATTTCAAAACCATTTGGTTTTCAAAATTTTAATTTATTTATCATGGTTTTTATTTTTTCATCTAAATTCTAGAATGATGTTTCTAAAAAAAAAAATTTTTAGTTTTTAAAACTTTATTTGAATTTGAAAATATTAAAAAACAAAAAAAAAGATAAGAAAGCAAGAAAACTAATTTACAATGGCTGGTTATGATGTTTGTAAGATCAATTTTCAAAAGTGGAATATTGACCTCAAACAACACTCATTTACCTGAAAATAAATATTTAAAAGAATATCTAGGTAATTTTTAAAATTAGAAAATTGTGCCACATGGCAATTTGAGACTAGACATTTCATAAATGCACAAAAATTAATGGTGTATTTTTCTTTAAAGTTAAATAATAGAAAAAAAAATACTTTCGTACATTTTTATACAATCTTACTAAATTGTCTAATCATAGTTTGTTATATAAAAAAAAAATTAAAATTATTCGGTTTTTGAAATATTTTAATTCTCTGTTGTGTATGTGTGACGCATAAACAACTATTACTAAAAAAAATTGTTATCAAAGGAGCTTAAGGATTGAGAGATGCATACATTTGGCAAGTCATAGCAGGCAGTAGCGTTGGAGTGCCTTCTTTGGTAGGTGAGTGTCCCACAGAAAGCAAGGTCGCAAGGTCCATGAGGAGGAACCTCATTAAGGTTGATGAGATTAGGCCTCGTTGAGGTGGTGGTGGTGGTGAGTGGACGCCTGGCCAATGGCTTTACAGGGGATGTGGGGTGGGGCCCAATTGAGGAAGGTGAGACTGAGATCAGGCGCGGTGCAGCCGTGCTTGAGGAAGCTGAAGGTGGCGTTGGGACCACAAGTGGGTCATCGGCCTGCAGTTGCTGCATTACAGAGTGAGGAGACATTGCCATATTTGGCCATAGAAACGTACCCTGTGGTTTGCAAATCCTGAACCCACTCTTTAGCCTTCGGATTTTTGCTGCCTTGTCCTCTGTTTTTGCGACCATGTATACCATATTACCCTCTTCTTCTTCTTCTTCCATCCCCTCCTCCCGCACTTGTTTTCTTCTTTCTCTCTCCTCATGTTTTATCTCTCTTTTAGCATTGTTTGATTTTGTCGGTGGTGGAGGTTGTGATGATGACCTTAATAATGGAGATGGTGGTTCTATTTCTGACGTGTTTTGGTCTTCGAGGACTTTTGATCTTAGAATTCTTGTCGTCTCCTGCATTAAACATTTGTAATTAATGAAATTGTTCATCGCATTAATAGCATTCCCATCAGCTATCTGAATAAAATTTAGATCCCTAGATTATGGTCTGCGTGTAATATTTGTTAAAGTTCTCAAATAATAGTGTTAGTGTAAATATCGAATAGGTGCGCCTTTTTCAAATTTTATTTATTTCCGGAAGCTAAGGAAAGTTAAAACATTTGTTTTTGTTCTTTTCTTTTTCATTTTCTATATTGATTAAAAGCTAATTATTGATTTATAAGTCTTAAACTTTCTGCACGAGTCTCTATTTGTTGTACTAACAGTACTATGATTGCAATAAATCATTCCGTAGCTATTTCAAAATAAATAAGTCATTCTTTCTCCTAAAAATAAATAAACCATTCAATATTTATCTCATAATTTGGCCTGTCCGATCCCTGACACGTGGAACTGCTAGCTATGTTATAATCTCCCTCCGTAGGCAAGTTTTATTCCTTCTAGAAATAAAGAAGTATGAGAAAAGTGGGGTTAATTAGGGAAAAGTGCCATAAAATTTGTTTGTATTTCTCCGAGGGGGTGTGTTAATTAAAAGCAGTAGTGTGAACTTGTGCATTTCTGTTGTAAAGTTAACTTCATAATTTATTCTATTAATTACCCTCTCCCAATGTATCAAAAACAAAACAAAACAACAATGAGATTTGCCTATTTATCTTTTGGGACGTAAACATAATTTACCACATGATTTCAATCAAAACACATGGTTGGAGCAGATTTAATAAAACACATAGAAATTGCATACCACGTACCCGATCACAGACAACAGCCAACAAAAATAACAAGCTATACGTTTCATGTTTGGTTACCTCCATTCCACGCAGTGATTGTGAAATTTCTATTAGCTGTTCCTCGATTTTGACTTTTTTATTCATCAATTCGTTGAAGATTTCCTGCCATCGACCATATATAAAATGAAATAATAAGTAAGCGTCATTGGGCCTTGGAAGAACTAGTTAGTCCGTTTCAAAATCATCACCTTTAATGCAGTCATGGAATGTTTTTCGTGCTCCAGACTCGTAGATGTAACATCGGAATTTGGTTTAGTCACGATATTTAAATCTTGTTGCTTTGCAGAGGCCAGTTCTTGGATGTATCTGTACATTTTACCGTGCATAAAAATGATCCAAGGCCAATATTTTGGGAAAATCAAACAGATAGAAAATTAGATAATGGATAAAGTATAGAGTAGCGCTAAGGAGAATTAGAATTGTATTCTGAACAAGTATACAGTGTGATCACTAGAGGCAGCAAAATGCCAAAATTAGTACTTTTTCCTCAGACAGCTACACTCCGATAAGAACTTGGGGAAAGATAACAAGATTTCGAAGCAAGGAAAAACTGACCATCTACGTATATGAACAAATCATAAAAAAGAAAGAAAGAACTTACTTCTTAATTTTGGCAATCTCATCGTGGAGCTCTTTGATCTCCCTGGAACAAATGGGATCCTGAGTAGGGTTATCGCCAAGCTTCCAACCAGGTGGCGGTGTCCAATATGGATCCTGCACTCCAG
This sequence comes from Citrullus colocynthis, assembly GCA_031780015.1. NCBI lineage: Eukaryota > Viridiplantae > Streptophyta > Magnoliopsida > Cucurbitales > Cucurbitaceae > Citrullus > Citrullus colocynthis. Next base: position 1,515,424 of record QLSR01000191.1, read on the forward strand.
CCTCCCTTCTTATATTTATCAAATCGGCACTTTCCAGCCAATATTCCATTGCACCATCGGCATTATGCCGGCGACGGAATCTGTCAGCTCCACCCGGTGCCACCTTTCCGGCCATGTGCTTCAGTAGATGGTCCAGCAAACCCGTATCACCAATCAGCTTTCGAGCTTCAGCTCTCAGGGCTGGCCTTAGTATTGGGTTCCCAAATACTGCTCCTTTGGCCTTCATAATCTTCAGCATGTTCTCCTCCGCTAATTTATATCTTCAATGGAATGATTAAAGCAACCATTAAGAGACGGATAAACTAATTTGAAAGTTTCAAGTTAAAACGAGTAAATATTCGATTGTGGTTAGGGCTTCTCACCTCTCGACGGACCATCTATCAATAGATTTCTTCAGTTCTTTTTTCCTACCAGTATTACGGAGTTTTACCCCATTTTTCTTTTCAGGAGGTGCATTCTTGAGATTCTTCTTCTGAACGTTTCTAGGGCTATAGCGCTTCCTCTTGAGGTTGTTCCGTTTCCCGCATGTGTCTTTGACCTTAAATATTTCCTCCCCGTCCTCTTGATCTGTTTTCTTTTCCACTTCCCCTAAACTCTCGTTTTTTTCTTCTTCCAGCTGATCGATTGATTTCGACAAAACTACAATCTTTTTATCTTCGTGCCGACCTATATATTGAACTTGCCGCCGGCTACCCCACTGGACCATCCCAGTGAACTTGAGTTCTGACCAGCAAATCCCCTTCTTCGAAGCTGCATTGTTGACCTCTCCACCTGAAGCCGAGCTTCGATCTTTCTCAGCATCCTCCGACGGTGCGATCCAAAAGCTCCAGGAATTCCTTCTATCTGCAATCTCCGTAGTTTGTATTCTCCGGTAGAGTACATTTCCAGCAATGTTTGAACTCATTATATACTTCTCATTTAGTCCAGGGAGCTCTTTTCCATTTGGATTCTCACAGTTACGGAAATGTGTGCGAAGCGAGTAAACACTCGGGTATCTCAAGGATACATTGACTTCATCCTTGTCACTCACCTGCATTATCAAAATGAACAAAGAACGAAAATGACATGAAACTTTATGCCCAAAATTTTATGGATCATAAATATGGGTTTGTGTGTATTTGGTAAAATACCATAACTACCCGGATTGCCCTTAGCTGTTCTGGGGCAGAAGGAGAGAGCTTAGAGTGATCTATTTCATAGAAAGAACCCACTTTTATTTGCTCCAGGTAACCCTCTGATTCACAAAAGCCAAATGGGGAAGATGAGTCGCACTTATCCGAACGTTACCATAATGGTCTCACAGGCATAAATTTAAGCCAAAGCAAAGGGCAAAATGGGGACAAGATAGATGAAAATCTCGAAGCAAAAGGAAAGGAGGTTGCTGTCATTACCAGCAGTACAACTCGGGGTTGCCACAGCTGAAGATGGTGGCAGTGCATGTCTGGCTGAATTAGCAGGGCTTTGTGCGGCGTCTACGGAGCTATGTTCTTGCTTGTCCTTGAAGTACAACGCCAATTTCATATCCTGCTCAACCAAAAACATAATATTTAAAAATACCCATTTTGTATTTGTAGGAAAAGTATACAAGCTACATATATCGACTACTAATGTTATTACCACACCCCCAAAACTCCCTTCGATGCAAATGACCGAGAAACAAACCCTCCTACAGTACAATTGCCCAGACTATGCAGCTAAAATGATTTTTCATAGTAACAACCCAGCTCCCAGTGTGCGCGTGTGCGATATTGCACCAAATATATACAACACAAAAATATTTTGGAAGAGAAATTTGCATTATTGGTCGTTACGTGCATGTGGTTTTCTAATCTCATCATTAGCTATGTTTTGCTTTTTAGCTGCGACACGTACACAGTGCAGAAAAAGTAAATTTTCAGAAATAAATATCCTTTTTGGGGACATAAAAGTATGTGCATTAATTATGGGCGTTCCCGTCTTTTTTTTTTTTTTTTTTTCCGCCCCTTCTTTTTCGTCTCTGTAACAAATGCTCCGTATGGATTTTTTTTTTTTTTTCTATATTCTTATTATTTTGTGTACATACTCTCTATGTTTTCTCAAGTAAGCGAAATAAGTTGTTCTAAAAGAAAAGCAAGTGTAACAAATCAAGTCATGGTTCGAGTGAAGTAAATTTATTTTGAACAATTGGATCCCTCTCTTTTTCTTTTTTGAAAGAAAAACGATTGAAATATATCTTATGCAAGGAGGTTTTAGTGAAAATTAAATTGTATCAATATATAGAAAGAAAAAAGAACAACCGTGGACATGATGTATGTGAAAGCGCGTGTGATTGCAAGTTGGGTAATATGGGAATATATTACAGTTTTAGGTGTGTGTATATATATTTTATATAGAGAGAGAGAGAGATGGTGCTAACTTCAGCTGCATCATCAAGTACGCACGAGCTTGCCTCCATAATTCTGAACACCTGAAAAACTGTCCATGTAACGATTTGTTAACGGTGGAATCAATGAAATAAGAATGTTTTTGAAAAAAATAGTTAACCTGAAAAGAAAAGAAAAAAAGCAAAAACTGAATAAAAGTAAGATCGTTATGGGGACCTTGCATTTTGTTAATTTACGGATACGAATTAAATAACTACCCATGGCCAAATTAAAACTACCGAGGCTTTTTCTCAAATGAAAATGGGTGATTCATATTTAAGAAAAAGGAAATCGTGAATCGCGGAAGGCCTTTGAGAGAGAAATTCCTTCTGGGGCTTGGTTCAATACAAAAGGCTTTATTAGTTAATTAATGGAAATGAGTTTAATATTGCGGCTACGTATGAAAAAGCTTACAAGCACCGAAATAGCAATATTTTCAGACCCTGATATTCAGAGACAAAAAGAAATTTGCAGATATACAGAAAACGAACAACGGGAGAGAATGGATTCAATGATTATAATAATTGATAAATAATTAATGCAATAGCAACCAGACTCACGGAGTTGACTGGAAACTTTCTAATAGTTGAAATACATATCTAAAGAGGAAAACAAAAAAGAAGTAGAAACTAAAGTGAAAACAAGTACACTGCAGCAGCAAATTAGGTCAAAAGATTATTCTGTTCTTTTTGCGGAAACTTTCACTATTTTACTGTTTTTGCAACTCGAATATGGTCGAAAATTAAACAAAATCGATCAGTTTCAAAATCCTGCACTACATATACGACCGCAAATGAAGCCTTAAACAATCAACTCAAACTTACATACACATAAAAACTACCGATCTATCGATCTCAAGTTCGATCATAAAAATAAAGATAAGCAACATAAATAACAAATGTAGCTATAGCCATATCAATTCCATATTCAGTTCTTGTAACGCTGTACAGATCAGATAAAGTAAGAAACAGTGTACGAACATTCCAACAAAAAAGATGGAGGCAAAGTCCAGCTAGTTCAACGCATTGGAAGAAAAGAGACAAGCACTTACTTGGAATAAATTCAAAAGTACGTACAGTGAGAAATCAACAAACTGATGGTATTAATTAAAGACTTCCATGAACATTCCAAACAAGAACCAAAGAAACAATCTAAAACAGAAAATTACAATAAAATCAAACTCGATAGGAATCAGAAACGTAAGAAAAAGAAGAACAGTACAGATTGAATTCAAGATACTCATATTGATCATCAATAAAACAAAAGAAAAATAGTGAATTAGAAAAGTGGAAGATCAAGAGATGGCAAAACCTTTGTCGAAAGCTTGAGGTTCGGGAGAGAGAGTTAAGAGAGAAAGGGAGCGAAATCAATTTCAGTTTTGATCTGCATGAAATGAAACCCAGAGGAGGGAGTGATATATTTGAAGGAGGAGAAGTAATGATTAAATTTTACCGGACGTGTTGCACCTCACGTGACCTTCTTTCCCTTCCGTTCCATGTCCGTGGTCCCCTATCTACAACAAAGACAGTTAAAAAAACAATAATAATAATTTTAAAAAAATAACAATTTGAAATGACAGGTTTATCCCCGAAACAGAATTATGCTTTTTACGCAATTAACCCCGGCTAGGAAGGCTGTGGTCGTCGTGGACATGAGAGGGAAAAAAATACTCTTTGGAATATAGTTTCAATTTCGTATTTAATTTACATTTTTATTCGTAAGTTTTAGTTTAATTTTTATTAAAACTAACGAGTTTGATAAAATTTATCGATGAAGGGTAAAATTTTGCAATGGTGTGGGGGTGTCGGAGACCATGGCCAACTTGAAGGGACTGAACTTCGACGCAAGCTTTTTGGTTGTTAAGTTATAGCAGTGAGCAACATCAACAGCTCGAGTCCTCGAAACTTTGTGGGGTTAGGAGTAAAGCATTTCGAGGTTGACGCATCTCATTGGGCGTGGAGAAACATTGGGAACCAAAATAGCTTTCTTCGGAGCCGTTTCTTATCCCATCCCCCCGCCCCGGCATAGCGCTTTGCTTTTAGTGATTCAGAAGAATCAACTTACTTCTCCCTTCTTCATTGATCTGGGGACTTAACATAAATGTAGCTATTAGAGTCATCCTAAAAAGGGAGAAATTTGCACTACTTAGTGAAAGAGGTTGTTTTAGAATCAATTTCAAACCATCTAGTTTTAACGAATTTAAAGTAATTGTGATATGGACATTTTAGTTAAATTTAACGAAAGTGCAAATTAGTGAAACTTAATTTAATTTTTTAAAATTAATTATTAATATAAATAATTAAAAGTGAAAATGAATAAAAGCACGAAATTTTGAAATTTATATATCCAAATAAAACTATTTTTTTTAGTGCTTTAGAGTAGTGGAAAATTTTAAACCACAGTTCTCTTGATTATTAACACATAAATGTGATAGTTTTAAATTATGGACCAAGTATAAAATAAACTCAAGATTTAAAGGTAAAAGTATAACATTTTAAAACATTATAGACCAAATTTAAACTCTACCAAAAACTCAACAAATAAAGATATTTGTTCTCTTTATTTCAATGTTTCCTTTAATTAAATAATAAATTTAGTTCTTCTAATAGGTGTTTAAACTTTAAACATGTCTATTTGATTTTTAGATTTTCAATAATTTTGTATTTAATAAGTCTTTAAAACTTGAAAAAATGTCTAATAGATTCAAATCTTCAATAATTTTGTATTTAATAAGTCTTTAAAACTTGAAAAAATGTCTAATAGATTCAAATCCATCAATTTTATTGTCTAAGAATCTAAATTGAAAAGTTTAAGGTTACTAAACTTTATTAGCTTTGAAATTTTGTACACGTTTACCCTTTTTTTGTTTGTATAATAACTTCATGAGTTAATGAATTTTAAAAATTTTAAAATACGAAATTCAAATACCACATATATCATTATTAATTCAAATGTCTAATTCAGTAAAAAAATGAACTTTTTTATTATTATTATTATCATCAAAGATATATTATGCTAGTTTTCCCCTTTTTTGCCAAAATAAAAGTCCCATGATAAATAATGGATAATATAAATTACAAAATGAGAAAAAGAGATAATACCAACAATAATGGTAGGGAGTGAAGATAGGAGGAATTTTCATTATATTCTTTTTAAAATCAATTTTGACTAAAAATTTGTTCAGTTGTATCCATTTAAATAGTAAGATTTCAATTTCATTTAATTTAACATTCAATTTCCTCTAGCTGTTCCACTAATTTTAACAAACAATAATAATATAAAAAGAAATTAGTTTAATCGATCATCAAATCATTTAAATAACTTTACCAAACTTCATAAGCATTAGAAAAGAAAAAAAAAAAACTCATTTATATTTTCTCTAAAAAAACAATTATTCCAAATAGTTATTTTTAAACAACATTGGATCTAAACAACATTCGATCATCAAATCAATCATTTAAATAACTTTATCAAACTTCATAAACATTAGAAAAAAAAAACTCATTTATATTTTCTCTAAAAAAAAAACAATTGTTCCAAATAGTTATTTTTAAACAACATTGGATCTAGACATTATTGAAGAGTTAAAATTAAGACTTGTTTAAGGTTTATCATTAATATCGCAACCCTTATCTACGTTCGATGTACAATTTTGATGAAATTAAAATTTTGTAATTAAAATTGATACAATTTGACAACATAAACTTTAAATCATAACAAACCTGAGCTAATAGATTCAAAGTCAATAACAATCTTTTATCTCTCTTTTTAATAAATAATCTATGTCTAGAAAGGAGAAAAACAATCTTTAACATTAGAGATTTTTTTTTAAAGAAAATAATATATATTTTCTTTAAGATCTAATAAAATAATGTAAACTAGTTATCTATTATTTTAATTTAAATGTACAAAACTTTTTTCTTTTTTTGAAGGGGTATCCATAAAATTTGATATTAAATATCTCTTTTGTAGGGAAAAAAAATAAACAATTTTTTTTGGGAAAGAAAAATAAATTTATTATCTCTTAATAATAGTTTGAATACATTTTCTATTTTGAGAAAGTAATAAGTTTAATTACATTCCTTACACTACAAACATCAAATGAAATTATTTACAATACAAAAAGAATCCATTCCATTCCCACCATCCTGTTTATCTGTAGATAAATATAAATTTAGTCAAATATGAAATAAAGACAAAATAAAGAACCAAAATTGTCCAGAATAAATGTAGCTAATTTTGAAATAAAATTTAAATTCTAGTTTTTTCTTTTTTTCTTAGGCATAATTTCTCTTTATAAATACGTCCATTTCAACGGCTATTTACTATTAATTATTATTATTTCTTAAATCCTATACGCAGATTCAGCGACCATATTACATTGCCAATTATACCCCTTTTCATATACACTGGGTCATAGTGACATGAAGGGTAACTTCGTCAGAATGTTTCAACGGTCGAATTCTAAAATCGTCTCTTTCGCCTTATATAATCCCCAAATCTGCATGCACCAAAATCTCAATCTGTAACTACTCGCAATTCAACTCTCTCTCTCTCTCTCTCTCTCTCTCGAATTTCATCACTGTGCTCTGACTTTGGTTTCGATCTTTTGGTTGTTGTTTGATTTGATATACTATTTCACGAAGTTCTTTTATTCAAGTATTTGCAGGGGTTTCTCTGTGCTGCAGCACCGCATCGATATCTTTTTTTTTTTTCTGTTCTTTTTGTGTATTATTGTTTTGTTTTTGGAAAATTAACGTTATGGATGCAGGATCTTTGAGTTCTTCTTCTAAATCTAATCATTCTCGCTTTCCCCTTCAAGAACAGCAACTCCAGAAAAAGCATTCCAAAGAAAATGTGAGTGTGTCTTGGAGCTTTTTGTTATATTAAAATTTCCGAATCAACGGGTTTTCTCTGTTTCTGTATTGAATTTAAACTACGGTTTTCTTTAGCCGAATCGATCTGTTTATTCTTTGTTTCGATTACGGTTGCGGATGGGGTTTAATCATAATTGATCCTATTTTCTATATGTAGTTTTTTTCTGAATCAAGGAATTCTCTCTGTTTCGATATTGAATTCGAAGTGGTTAATTCTTTGTTTTGATTACAGTTGGATAGGTTTATTCCGAATCGATCGGCTATGGATTTCGATTATGCGCATTACATGGTTACTGAGGGAAGGAAAGGTAAGGAAAATCCTTCTGTTTGTTCGCCGTCTAAGGAAGCTTATCAGAAGCGGTTGGCTGAGACACTGAATATGAATCGAACTCGAATTCTTGCGTTCAAGAACAAACCTCCTGCACCAGTTGAGATGATACCTAAGGAGTTCTTCTCCTCTGTTTCTCATGATAAACCCGTCAAGACCCGTCGCCATATCCCTCAGGTGAGTTGCAGTTTAAATGTTTGATAACATTCCTCAATGATAAGATGGGTAAAATTGTGTGAAGAAATCATCAGTGGTTTTTTCTGATGTTTGAATTTTGTTATGGCAGACCTCTGAAAAGACATTGGATGCTCCTGATCTTGTTGATGACTACTACTTGAACTTATTGGATTGGGGCAGCAGCAATGTGCTTGCTATAGCTCTTGGGAACAGTGTGTATTTGTGGAATGCACAAGATGGTTCTACTTCAGAACTTGTAACGGTTGATGATGAAGTTGGTCCTGTAACAAGTGTGAATTGGGCTCCTGATGGAAGACACATTGCTGTTGGGTTGAACAATTCTGAAGTACAGCTTTGGGATTCGCTCTCAAATCGACAGGTTCCTTTCTTAGACTGGCATTTCTAAATTGAATTTCTTACATGTTGTAGTACGCAAATCTCTATATTGATTTTCTATTGTTTACGTTTTTTTATTTCTCTTTGGATGTCGATTTCTTATCATAAACATTTAGCAAAATACATAATGATCTGAATTGTTTTGGGTGATGATGTTAATGCAGCTAAGAACTTTGAGGGGTGGCCATAGGATGCGAGTGGGCTCACTGGCATGGAACAATCACATTCTCACAACTGGAGGAATGGATGGAAAGATCATTAACAATGATGTGAGAATTAGAGATCACATAGTGGAAACTTATAGAGGCCATGATCAAGAGGTCTGTGGGCTTAAATGGTCATTATCTGGACAACAATTAGCAAGTGGAGGGAATGATAATGTCCTCCATATCTGGGACAGATCAACAGCATCTTCAAACTCAGCTACCCAATGGCTTCACAGGCTTGAGGATCATACTTCTGCAGTCAAGGCCCTTGCTTGGTGTCCATTCCAAGGCAACTTGCTCGCATCCGGTGGAGGCAGCGGCGATCGTTCCATTAAGTTTTGGAACACCCACACTGGGGCATGTTTGAATTCTGTTGATACTGGTTCTCAAGTATGTGCTCTACTATGGAATAAAAATGAGAGAGAGCTGCTCAGCTCCCATGGGTTCGCCCAGAATCAGCTCACTCTTTGGAAATACCCTTCGATGGTGAAGATGGGAGAGCTCACCGGTCATACATCAAGGGTTCTCTTCATGGCTCAGGTACATACAAAATGTTCTTTACTTATACATAATATATCATAACCTTAGTATGAGCATGATAAATATTGATAGTTAGTTGTTTTATACTAATTTCCAAGCTCAGTAGTTAGGAGGGAGTGTTTTATGATGAATATGTACTTATATGTATGTCATAACTAAGTTTTGATGGACTGTTTCTTATAGCTTTGTGTTGGTGTGATGTTTATTACAGAGTCCAGATGGGTGCACTGTGGCTTCAGCAGCAGCAGATGAAACTTTGAGATTATGGCATGTTTTTGGAGCTCCTGAAGTAGCTAAACCTACTCCAAAATCCTATAATACAGAGCCCTTTGCTCATATCAATCGCATTCGGTGAATTTTGTGTGTATATATACTTTTACTTCACATCATATACAAGTTCGAAGGCCTGAAATTAGGTCGATAAAGAAGAATTAACGTTACAACATCTTTGTTGTATTTGTTATATATTCTCATAAGAGACAGATTTTTTTTTTTTTTTTTTTTTTTTTTGGGACAGGCATTAGAGTTTTAGAAGCTCATTTGAATTCTAAAAGAATGTCCTTGTATGTACTTTGCAAATAAAGTTTACCAAAAAAATTAATATGATGATTAATTTACTTTATGTTGTGTACTTTCTGTGTTATCAGATTTGCACCATTATTCATTTTATTTCCCAGGTTAGACATGGTTTGTTGACTTTTGTGTAGAATTTTTATTTGACAAAGGCATGTAAGACTAGCAAAAGGAAGAAAGCTTGAAGATTTAAGAATTAAAAAAGAGGTTTGGATGTGAGTTTTTGATTGAGAAAGCCTTGAAAAAAGAAATCCATATTTACCTGTCTTGTCTACAAATGTATTTCTGGGTTACAGAGTGTGCACAACATGATTTGAATTTGGCATTGGATTTTTTACTTTTTTCCTTCATAATTTGGACTTTTAGTTTACTATATCAGTTTTGTTTGTTTGTTTATTTATGGGAGATATCAGTCAAATTAATTTACTTTTTTCAACTCCAATGTACATATAATAAATGAGTGACTCTAAGGCTGTTTTTTTCTTTTTGGGGGTATGACTATAATGAACAAAGATGTATCAATGTCGATAGATATTTTCTAAATCAATTAATTTATAAAAAAAAACATTTAAATTAACAATTAAGATCCTTTCACCTAAATGAATTTTTTAAATACAACAATTGTGTGGATGTAAAATGAATCCCCCACCTCATGATGGAAATTTATGTCGATTAATGCTGAGCTACGCTCGACTAGAGATCTTAATATTGTTATCTATATTTATTTATATTAGTGATTAATTGTGATTATAGTTATCTTTTTATATTTTATGGCTTTTACTAGATATTGAAGCCCTAATGTCGATATTTTAATTATTGAAGCCCATTAAAATTTAAAAAAAAAAAAATCAAGGACTAAGACTAACAAAAATTCATGCGAGTTGATAACATTAAAATTTTTAAATGTTATAAAATTGATATATTTAAAGGAGATTTTTTTTTTTTTTTTTTTTTTTTTTTTTTGGAGTAACAAAGAGATTTAAAAGTTGAACGTTTTTTTAAAAAAAATATACCATTATTGCATGTTTTTGCCAATATTCCCTGTATTTTCCATTTCTCCTCACACAAGTCCGCTATGGATATTTTATCTCCCCATTTGACATCTTCTTGATCTTCTAGTGCCTTGTCTATTTTTCACATTGTTATCACCATTAAAAACAATGAGACTACTTTAGAACTAAAGTCCTTATAATTTTACTTTGGTTTCATCTAAAGACATTGTCTCATATCGATAAAAATAATTGTCTTCACGAACATTCCATGGATCGCTTCCTTTTCTAAACAACATGAACTATGTTTACACCCTGACCATCATATTAGTCATCCAAATGTTAAAGAAAACTTACACATTACAAACAGATTATAATCTGAAAGTCTTAACAGTAGGAGAAGATTGATTTACAACTTGATCCAAATTCACAGATGAATTAGGAGTGAGTTATATAAGCTTTCAAGGAATTTCTAAACCACTAGATATCAACTTTTGGGTGAAGTCCCACAGTTTCTTTGCCAATTCACTATCATTCGCTAGTGAACTTGCTTTAGCTATGTTACTGTCAGCAAAATACTGGCCACTGATCCCTTTGATTTGTGGATGTAATGCAACATAGCATGTCGTGGCTGCTCCCTGAAAGTGAGACGATAATCATAACTGTTCCTTCATTGTAAAACATATCAATCGAGTTTTCTACTACCTAGATTTGAATGATAAAATTAATCTTTAATCTTTAATTGTCTAATTGTGAAGGTGCAAATAGATAACATAATTCTCATACAAAATGCAGGTGCAACAACTAGGGAGGATATCAAAAGAGTTAAAAGAATGAATTTGATAATATATCAACCCTTACTCACTCAAGATGGTTCAAATGGTATATTGGTAAGGTATCTAAACTCCCAAAAATTCAAGTCTTATTCATGAATTTTTCATTAAAAAAACTATTTAACAAAAATTTAACACAAACATCTTTTTGTTCATCTATTTATTAATAGAGATGCTTATTAATAGATAAAAAATTTAAGTTATAGGTGAAAGGTAAGCTAGTTATTGGGTTTCAAAATAAACTTAATTTTTTTTGTCAAGTAATTTATAATTTATAAAAAAATTAAAGGTTAAACTATCATTTCAGTCTATATATCTCAAGACTTAATTCTATTTTTTATTTCGTCTATGTACTTTCGAAGTCCAAATTTAGACCTAGTATTAGCCCTACAATTTTTATGTTTAACTTTTCCAAACACAATTTAGCCTTCATAAATTTTGAAAACGTATTAACATTGTGTTTTTCCTTAAATGAGAATTAATATTATTATTTTATAAAATTAATATAGGACAATTTTGATGTTTGTTAAAAGTAAAGCACAAAAATTAAGATAGAATATGCCCCAAAATACAAGGACCAAAATAATTTAACCAAAAATGAATTACAAAGACAGAAATATTTTTTGTACAAAGTTTAACTATAAAAACAACCTTTAAAAGTAACAAATTAAGACGAAATAATTACAAAAAAAGTTGTAGAATAGAATTAGATTGAAATCGCCAAAATGGGCAGTTCCTTTTTTCCTTTTTTTTTCCAGTAGAACAATTTGGGGTTGGGAGATTCGAACCTTCCACCAAAGGTTGGAGATTTAAACCTCCATACCATATTTCTTATCAAAAGAAAAAAATGAAACATAATATAACTGCTTGAAAACTTATTTTAGAAGAGGTAATTTTGTAAACCAAAAATCTTTTGGGTCAAAAGTAGCAAATCCCTAACAGAAGCATAAATTTTGGAATCACGTTGTACTAAACATGCAGAAGGAAGAAAGAACAATCAAAAGGGAAAGACCTATAAATTTGTGCATATGGCTTTTCTGAACTAGACTATTACCTGTTGTACATTCTTCATGACATGTTTACCCAAAACGCCAAGAAAACCTGCATGAACCTCGGGACAAAAACAAAAGAAAAGTATTTTTATTAAGACATGGAATGTAGCAGCAACTAGACACAGAATCAGTCGACAAAAAGGGTAATGCTGCAACAAACCATAATGAGAAACAGGCAAAAAGACCTTGGATATGTGAAAACAATGTCATTAGCACCAAGGAGCACAGTATTGAATGCTTCAAGACGTAAGAAAAACGAGCAGAAATGTAGAGCTTTACGAAATTGATTAGTGACGATACTAAAACAGTAAGATAAAAGATTTAATACCGTTGATGATGCTATGATAACGAAATAGGTTTGTAGGAATAGCTCCAGGATGTAGTGAATTTGCAGTTATCTTCACCCCTTCTTCCTGTTTGCAAATGATTGCTCAGTAATAGTGTCTGTTTAGCCAAGAGGCAAAAAAATGGTAGAAACAACACCAAAGTCTGGTTTCAATGAAAAGTGTTAAACTACCCAACACAAAACCTTAAGAGTGCTTAACACTTCTCTCATTTCTAGACTTGAAGTTAGAAGAAGACCCAACAAGTGGATTATCAATAATAATTTCATGGCAACAATGTGCAACAAGAATTCCTAGGACATCCTAAGCTAATATTTAAACATTGTGCTACATTCTTTCTTAGCCGTAAGCAAACTATGCAATCTCTGATTGATAATGATAAAACGTTTTACATTCCAATTGCACCATTTTCTGGTGCCTAAATTTATGAAAATGATATTGAAAAGAGAGAATTCAACAAAAATGTCACAAACCTTGAGCTTTCTTGCAAGTTCGGAAGCATGCAAAATATTAGCAAGCTTTGATTGACCATATGCAGAAAGACCATTATAGCTGTATAGAATGAATCAGTAGAGATTATATGGTTCAAATTTGTTACGTTATTCACCACAATCATAGCATAGCAATGATATTGTGCAGGAATTTGATTCTAAATTTCTTCAACTTGAGGTTGTAAGCGAAGAAATAACAAGGAAATAATTTTCATACTTAATTTTGTGTACGTCCCTCTGACTCCTCACAAACCTCTAATGAGAACAGATATGGTCTGGAGGAACCGTGCATTAGCTTATGCCGGGGAAAAGGAATTATAGCAAAGGGTGATAGAAGGAAGACCTTGGTCGATCATTGATTTTGTCAAATCGGATGCCTTCACGATACAAAAATTGGTGCCGCCGTGACGAGACATTGACAATCCTTCCTTCTTTGTTACTTTCTTTTGCTGTCTTTTTCAATGTCTCCAACAATAGATTTGTCAAAAGAAAATGTCCTGCAGAGAGAACTATCAAGCATTAGGGCACCATAGGACAAGGATGACTAGACCGTCGATTTCCTATCATCCACTACAAAAGAGAGCAATCGCTATTGATGATGTACTTACCCACATGGTTTGTTGCAAACTGCAATTCTATCTTGTCCTTCGAGAGTAAGAAGGGAGAAGCCATGACTCCTGCATTATTCCTGAACGAAGAAAAGATAACTACTATTCATGTAAGTGTTCAATTTTTTCCTCTTTTTGCTAATAGCTTATATGTGCACATATAAAAGCACTTAGGCAAGGACATATGAAAGATATTATTTGCATTTTGAGGACTGAATCAAAGAACGACTTGAATTAGAGAAACCACAGATACAGAAATGGTAGGTATTTGGTAACTTCTTGAATAGTGAAGTAATCTATACAATGGAGCTCCATTTTATCAATGTTAGATAGTACTCATACTAATTATCCTAGCTTTACCGTATCTTTAGTTTCATTTCTTCCGGAACAATCACAAACATTTCTTCCGGAACAATCACAAACACGTTTTATGATTATGGATCTACTAGAAATGAGAAAGTTAGAGATGTCATCTACATCATGTGCACTATTTGGAAAGTATAGAGATGTCTCTTGCATCACTCAATTTAATAATACCGATGTAGTTTCACTTTCATAATGTTAATTGGTCTGAATGCTACATGAAGATCATAAGGTAGATGAAGAAATGAGAAGATCTATATATCCAGATCACAAATGTAACACAGAATCCAAATTATAAAGTCATACAGTTTGCCATCTTACACGAGAATGTTCAGTGGAAGACCTGAGGATTTGAAATTTGATGCAAAATTCTGAACAGATGCCATTGAGCTCAGGTCCAACTCCATGGTATCAACTTTGGCAGTTGGGTTTTCCTTGACAATGGCTTCTTGGACCTCCCTACCAGTTGCTACATTTCTAACCGCCATTACTACATGTACTCCGCGCAATGCAAGAACACGAGCAGTTTCAGTACCAATGCCACTTGATGCACCTGTGTTTGCAGAAGACCTTATCATGAGAAAATTTGAGCTTTTTAAAAAGTTTTACACCCGTAAGTGTCCGGACCAGCTTACTCACACCTCGACTAATCTCACGGGACAACTCCGTGACCCTACAATATTTGGGTGTCAAGAAAACTTGTAGGATATTAAATCTTAGGTAGATGACCTCCTATTTAACAAAGGGAGACTAATCACATCCCTCAGCATTATGCTCATTGTCTACCCATTAATTTACTTTTTGATCAGTGAGTATATAATTTGGTCAATCAACGAAGCAAAACATTGTATAATACAAAGTTGTGGAAACATTTGGCCAACTGGGCTTATTTATTTTTCAATCAGTGATACATTCAAAAACAGTATCTCCCGTTGAAAGCAATGAAACCCAGTAACCCATAAACAAGCTCTAAGCTAAATGATGACCTCAATCTCTGAAAGCTGCAGGAAAAATTATCAGAGGAACACAAAAAGAGCAACCGCCACGCATTATTTCCATATTTCTTTTATTTGTAAACTGATAAGCAACTGGAATAAGTAACAGAAACAAAATTCAAAAGAAATGGGGCGATTAATCAATTCGCCAGTAGAAAAATGAAGCACGTCACGGATTAAACCGAGTTCATGTTATTGTGGAGATTTGAAAAGGACCTGTAACAATGGCTGTGAGACCTGACCCAGCGATTCCTTCTGTAACTTCTTCAGCTGTGGAAGAAGCTGAAAACCCAGATGGTCCTTTCCTGCTAAGAAACCACATTCCTCTTTCTTCTATCTGATCAATCTTCACGGCCACTCACCATGTGAGAATCGCTTCGTTTTGGGATTTTTTAATTGACAGAAATTCTAAGGATTAAATTACTAATTTGTTAGGATTGAAATATCCATCTATATATATGAACATCAATGTGAAAAACTAGTTGATATTTTTAGATCACTAACCAAATTCCTCCAGATTTGTTGCCATTTTGATAAAAGAAAACTACCTCAATTGTTTGAGAACTCTCTATGAACCCAATAATAAAAATAATCCCAATAAACAAATTTGATAAACAACTCTAAGAAAGCTAAACAGATTTGGCTCGAAAAGAATTGATTAACTTATTCCTAACTTCAAAATTTTGAACTCTCCACAATCTAATTGATCAAATTAGATTGAAAGTTTTAAACATGCATTCTATAAACAAGAATACAAAGAAAGCATAAAAATGAAGAGATAAAACTCTATGGAGATTTCATTTAAATTCAAAGTTGTGTCCCAAAATGTGAAAATTTTAACCCTATTTAAACTAATTGTAAAGGCACTATGAAAGGTCACAACCTTTCACCAAATTGTCTAAATTCATTGACACTCTTTCAACTACCTTAATAAATATAAATATGTGAAATTAAATTGGATACATAAGACATTAAATATGTGGATGTATCTGGATTTTTAGATTCATGATGACTTTTGAGTGTCCAAATAACTCTTACAACTTCAAAAGTTGCAATTCTTCATCATTTGCTGATTAACTTGGAAGCATTAGCTTGAAAGCAACCAATTAATCCTTCTTGAAGACTTTTAGCTCTAGCTTTTGTCATTGGACCTTGTGGCATAGCATGAGGTTCATTTGAGCCACGTTGAGCTTGTTGAGCTTCATTTTCCTCTTCACTTGAGCTGGTTTGAGCTTGTTGAGCTTTTTTTTTTCTTAGTTGGTCAGTTCTTTATCATATTTGAATAATATTTAAATTATAAATTTTATCTATTCAAAATTAAAGTATCATAGCTTAAGGACTGCGGACCAAAAGATCTGTAGTTCCAATTCTTCTCTTCCCAACTATATTAAAAGAATATATTCGTTTAAGTTTTATAAACCTTAATATTATGTATCTAATAAAATATTGTAAAACCTCTGTTCCCGACCGTGATAACATAACTTATGCCACATTTGAAGAAGCCAAACCATAATTGATAAGTGAAACTTCAAGTAATTCTTTTATGAGACTTTGAAGAATCTTCTACTACATCCTTGTTTTTTATTTTTATTTTTTATTTTTGGAACTAAATACTTGAATTCAATTGGTAAAATGAGGACAAAAATATAGTTCTAGATTAGATTGGCTGGTATGTGTCACAGTGTCAGTAACATATCAAAAAGTTCAAATCGGACTCAAATTCTCAAGTTTGATACTTTAGTATAAAATTACGTCAACTAAAAAGTTTATCCTTTAAACTATTTAGAAACAATGAGTCTCTACATTTTAAATCATAGAAAAGGAAAAAAAATTAGTCCCTAAGTTTTAAATTTTATATACAATAAGTCTTTAAACTATTTGTCCACATATCTAAAAGAAACCTTTAATTTCAATTAGTCATTATTAAGAAGAGTATCAACATTCATGGAAATTTGAGAATTAAGAAGAGTACTAGTATTTATAGAAATTTGAGAATAAAAACTTACACATGCCACAATAGACTCATGCACAACGGTATAAAAAGATACTAGTGGGACTATTTTAACACTTTTTAAAAAATGTTTTAGTAGATCTCGAACTTTCAATTTTCATCAAACACTACATAAAGTAAAATACTTTCAAGAACACAACACAAGAAAAACAAAACTGGTCAAAACACTAAATACCAACAATGCTTTAGCAAACATGATAATTATCAACAGCTTTATAGCGACTTCACACAATACACGAATACATATACAAACACCTTTCTGGAAATAACTAGAATAATTGAATATTAATACCTTCATTTCTGAGGATAGTGGCTCTAAATCCACTTCCTTATTTACCATGTAATACTCTAAACACACATACAATACAACTTAATACAACCTAACTAGATAGAAATACCACAACAATAATTTACCGATAATAGAGAACTGGCTAAAGTGAGCATAACTCGACAGTAATTGGCATGTGTTACCTCTCTTGAGGTTGAAGGTTCAAATCTCCATATTAGATAAAAAGAAAAGGAGAAGAGAGTTGGATTATTTGAGTAAATTAGTGGTAAAATCCCAAAGTTTTTTAGCCAAGCCAACATCCTGGCCATGTTGGCTTGCCTTGTGTAGGTTACTATCCTGAAAATATTCACCACTCACTCCCTTTACTTGTGGATGCAATGCCACATAGCAGGTTGTTGCCGCACCCTGCAAATTCAGACTCATGTCAATAACCAACAAACCCCGTATCGCTTCAATATTGATAAAGTTATGCCAGATAATATCATGTACCGCTTCCATATTGATAAAGTTATGCCAGATAATATCGTAGTTAAAGATTCATTTATAACAATTTCATTTTCAGTTTTTGTAAACCTCTGAGTGTTGAATAAGTTCATTCGATCTAAAGTACATTTGGTCTAAAGTCCTCATAACGATGATATCTCAGTTTTTGTAAACCTCTGGAAAGTAGATGCGACAGAATGAAGCTCACCTGTTGAACATTTTTAAACATGAGTTTGCCAACGGTGTTCACTATACCTGCAAGAAAAACAAAACAATGTTGGATTAGGAGCTATTTCCTAACGTAGAAGATAGTTATTATACAAGAATAAAGATGTTGGATTAGTAAAAATCAAGGAAGATAGTTTCAACAGTGATATTTACTAAACTGATCAACTACTGCATTTAAAACTCATATAGAAAGAAATTGTCAAACCAAATGCACGAAAAAGATGGTAAAAAGAAGAAAGAAAATCACAAAAGAATCCATTTGAGAGAGAAAAAAATAAAGAAAATTTCAGCAGACTTTCATCAATGCAGTAGGAAGAACATCTGCTTCCATCAATGAGATATAGAGTTCAGTTCAATTAAGAATGATAACGATATCGTCTTTTATTTCCTGTTTTGAAAAATTGTGTTATTTCTTTCCAATTTCTTTACTATGATATTAAAAACATTTTAAAAACTACACCTCGTTGTGATAATAAAATGAAAATCATGGTAAAGAAATTATGAAAAACATATACAATTTTCCAAAACCAAATCCTTATCTAACACAACTCCACTTTTTAGTTTCCAAAACCTAACTTGAATTTTGTAGACATTTTTAGTATGTGGATAACAAAAAAACGAAACGTGCTTATAAGGTTAATTTTCAAAAGCAAAAATCCAAAATCAAATGGTTATCAAACAAAACCTAAGATATTACCATTGCCATAATTGAAATGGCGGAAAAGATTTGTGGTGATTATCCCCGGGTGGAGTGAGTTTGCAGTTATGTTTAATCCTTCTTCCTGTACAAGAAGCAAGAAACCACCAAATTTAAATGGTTTACCATAACCATCCTTTGTACACAAAACGTGAAAAAATGAACAAAATTGTAAACTAAAATGTCAACAAAAATGAGCTCCTGATCTCAATGAACACATAAATGCCTCCCTACATGAAGAACATCTCTATCAGACACGCTAGTAAGTACCATTCCAAGTTTATCAGACGTCCTCTAAGCCCAAAGGGATGTAACTCGACTCAGTAGAGAAGTAATAATAGAATTGGCTGAGTTTTGGACAGTGAAGAAAAATTTTAAATTCGGAAGACACTGATTGAACTCAAATTTATCGCCTTGTGTCATTCAAGATTTGTTATTTCTTGTCTCATTTTGGTTTGTTTATTTTCATCAACTGGAGAAGTACTCGTACCTTGAAACGTCTTGTAAGTTCATTGGCATGCAAAACATTAGATAACTTCGACTGGCCATAAGCCTGCAATTTATTATACCTACAATGAACAACCATTAAAATTTTACATGAACGAATATGAACATAGAGTGCATAAGAACAGTTAAGGGATAAACTAAAGGGGAACATTGCCCTTGCAAGCTCAAAGGTCAATTGCTAGGACTATTTATCGGGTAATAGAATATTATTAATTTATCTATATTTTTGTCATTTTCATGTACTTTGCCGAGTAAGAAAAACTGAGTGATATCTATCATACTACAACTAAATATTTTATCAAAATTCTTTAAACTCCACTCTATGTAGGTTTGAATGTTGATTTATTAACAAAACCCAACAAATAAAATATTAATATTAATTGGATAGAAAAGTCCAGACCTCCAACCTTCTCTCTACTACTCAATCCAAAAGTTAAGCTAGTAAAGTTCATTTTATATATACACACACACATATATACATACATGTTATTCTCAACAATATTCATAGAGGATAGATTGAATGTGCCAAAATGAGTATAAACTAACAAACAATGCTTAATACCGAGCAAATAGAAAGAGGGCAGCAATACCCAAACTGAGTTACTACTTGTAAGTTTCCAGTCTTCAGACAAGACATTGCAAAGAGTTGAAAGTCAGCTTCCTTTAGGTAGGAGGTAAACAAAGCACCGGCAAGCACTTAATTCCCAATTCTCAAACAATGCTTCCCAAACCACAAAAGCCATTTCATTCTTGTTTCTGTATGCTTAAAAAGTTTACCTTGATTCATCATTAATTCCATCGAATCGAATGCCTTCAGGATATGAGTAACGATGAGCTTCCGAGGAGACATTTACAATTCTTCCTTCTTTCTTACATTCAGCGGCAGTTTTCTTTATATTTTCCAAAAGTAGATTTGTCAAAAGGAAATGGCCTGCATGGACTCAAACGATCAAGTCGGAACAGAAATAAAAATTGGCTGAAAAATAATAAGTTTAAGTTCCATGAGAGATAAATATAGTTATCATGAACATGAGAGATAAATATAGAGGAAGACACTAACAAGACATATGTTACACGAAAAATCACGCAAGAAAAGCTACAGGCAGAGAAGAAGAAACAAATCCACCATAACGAAAGTGGTATAAAAATTTCTCCAGGTTGCAGCCAATAAATCAATGCAATAAACCAAAGTTCCTCAAGCTAAGCAAGGCCTACTGCTTAATCTCCGCATGCCCACAAGGCCACAACCTCAATTCTCAGTCTCATGTCAGGTCATAACAAGTTCGGCTCACTCATATTTAACAGAAGCAAAATCATGTATCATCATATATATTGCAAGTAGTTGTTTTCCATATCCTAAACGAAACTCATGATGTGTCAATGGTTTCAAGTGTATCCTATACATCTTCTTGCAAGTTCACATAGATTACAAGTTTTCATTATCAAAGAAATGATCCATCATATAAACGTACCCAAGTGGTTTGTTGCAAATTGCAGCTCTATGTTATCTTTTGAAAGTCCAAAAGGGGTAGCCATTATTCCTGCATTGTTACTTCCACCAAAGAAAGAAAGAGATGAAAAAAAATCACTAACTTGTACTACATATTTAATTAGATAGTTACATATCATGGCAAGTAAATTCACAACTAGCAGGAGAGATAAATAAGCAGTGAATCAATACAGATACGAACTAGTTACTTCCACCAAAGAAAGAAAGAGATGAAAAAAAATCACTAACTTGTACTACATATTTAATTAGATAGTTACATATCATGGCAAGTAAATCCACGACTAGCAGGAGAGATAAATAAGCAGTGAATCAATACGGATACGAACTAGTGAACATGTCACTGTAATGCCTTTCAATTCTTACATGAGGATGTTAAGTGGAAACCCAGACGACTGGTAATCTGAGGCAAATTTTCTTACAGACGCCGTGGAGCTAAGATCCAACTCCATAGCATCAATTTTTGCAGAGGGGTTCTCCTTGACAATGATTTCTCTGACATTTCTACCAGCTTCTAAATTCCTAACACCCATAATGACATGGACTCCACGTAATGCAAGAACACGTGCAGTTTCCGAGCCAATACCGCTTGATGCTCCTGTAACATCAGCAAGAATAAAAGGCTAGTAAGTGCAACTAGCAAAGTTCGGTTCCAAAGCAAAAAAGGATGAAATTCAAGAAACTGCAGAAATGTGGTTTCAGCATTAATCTTCTGTTTAGTAATGAAAACCAAACCAAGAGAATGCTTATTTAAATGGTAAAACTAATCACCAATCATGCTTAAGAAAAACATGTCGGAGAAGATTCAGAATGCAGAGTAAATATATAAATAAGTCATCAACCTTTCATAGTAGGAACCAAACAACTATGCCCATACATTTAACAACCTTTCACCTGGAATTTCTTTCCTCAACCTCTTTCTTTTTCTTACAGCAACAGAAATCTGAAGTCAAAAGCCATACCGACATTTTTCTTTTGTTAAAGCATATTCTTTAAGTCTCCATAGTTTGCCTATCATAATGGTTTGCCTTCAGATGTTCTTTTGATTTAATGTTCGTAATTTAAAAAGTGTAATGACTGTCTTTACTTTAAAATTCTTGTCCAGAAACTTATAGAAAAACAAGCAGAACAACTACCGTCCAAACTTAAAATTCAAATATGTTCAAAATAAGTCATCATAAAATATATATAAAAGTATCAAAACGTTGCTAAGAGGGAAAGCAGTTGGATTAAAAATAAAAGCTAGATTACAAACATAGCTCTCAACTTTGCCCTTTGCTTAACAAATACCTCTAATATTTCTTTAGTTGGAATATTATTCTTAACCATTCATAGAGATTTCAAAACCATCCTCTAGAAATCCATTAGAATGTCAGACAAAATTTAAGCCTTAGAACCCTTAAACGAAAATTGAAATTTGAACACAGTCACACCATTTCAAGGATATCGCCACCACATCTGTTAAATTTTCACAAAAAATTCTAATGGATTTCTACTATGAGTATTTTTTAAAATGACAAAGTTTGGTAATCAGCAAAAATGTTCAAATTCAGAGGAACGAAAAAAATCCCATCTCTCAGTAACTGCAAGTGGAATCACACATCAGATTTCGTCCGAGAAACACTCGAAGAAGAGGAAGAATCACACATCAGATTTTGTACAAGAAACACTCTGAATGTTCAAATTCAGAGGAACAAAGAAACTCAGATGTACAATTGAAGGATGTACAGGAGTAAAGGGAAATTAGGATGAGACCCAGTTCACAGTTCAGACAAAATTACAAAAAGAATAAGTTCTTTAAGTAAATTAGGACCTGTAACAATGGCGGTAAGACCAGTGCCATCGATCCCGTCGGTAACTTCCTCGGCAGTGGAAGAAGACGAAAATCCAGAGGGTCCTTTCCTTCTGAATAACCACATTGCTTCGATTAAAGAGAGATGGAATTTGAAGACGCAATCGGGAGTTATCAGAATCTGCAAATCCGCCTGAAACTTTAAGCTTCTAATGACCAACCACCGGCGGCCAAATCATTGAATTGATATGAACCATGCATTCTGCCACCTCTTTGCACACTCGCCATTTGTGCCCAAATTCACGTTGTATTGTAACAAACTAGTGAGAAACATCAATTAGAAGCTTTAACAAGCAATAATTGCCCAATTTAACGTTGGTTACCAACAAACACCATTAATATGGAAGTGATTTTAACATCAATTTTAATATAAAATATATGCTTTAAAAGTATAAAATTATGGAAGTGATTTTAACATCAATTTTAATGTAAAATATATGCTTTAGAAGTATAAAATTAAAAGTTGAATTGTGGTGATTTTAAAATTGTTAAAATAACTTTTGTAATTTTTAAAATCCATGTGAAACATATTTTTAATTTTTTAAAATTAATTTTAATGATACAAAAATTGTATAAAAGTGTAAAATTAAAAACTAAATTAGTTGTGAGGGATTAAAAATGTATTTTCGAGTAATTTTAAAAATGACAAAAGTGATTTCTAACAATTTTATTTATGTGTGAGGGTTGGTAGCGATCATTGATTTGAACTCATGACTTCTTAACAATTTATTGAGACTCACTCTTTTTTACCACTTTGATGGTTTATATGATTATTATTTGTATTATATAATTTATAATATGTTACACAATTTGACATTTTTTAAAAAATAAATTAAGTTTGTGACATGACATATTATATTTCTGAATGTTTGTATCTTTATTTAATATAATTTGCATTCTAATTTCTATTGTTTGTCAAACACATATTTTAAATTCAAAATCTAGATGCAATGAGAACATAAAAATGTTGTTTTTAGAATTAGCACAATATGGATCACAAAATTCAAAAACAACTTTTGAAAATATAATTTTGTTATATTTATAAATATTTTAATTTCTTTTGTTATATTTGAAAAGAGCCGATTTAAGTTTTTTTTTTTTTTTTTATATTGTTTCTAAAGTTATCTTAAATCCCTTTAATCGTGCAAATTTTAAATTGGCCTCTTTTTGGAAGTAAACAGATACACTCAATCTATGACTAATAGAATAAATTAAAAGTATATAATTGCTAGAATTCAAAACGAACATACAAACATTCAAATAATCTCTCCATAGAAACCAACGGTAAAAGAAGGTGAGAAGAAAAATTAGGCTTTACATGTCCATATTTTGATCTCCTACAATTATCATGATCTCAAGCCTTGAAAATTTCTTATTTCAATTTGTTCACATAAATTTTTACTCCTTTATTCTTTTTATTGTCTATGATTAAGTTTTCGCCTTCAATCACTTTTATTTATAGTATACTTTATATTTCAAAACCAATACATAAATATTATAACTTTTGTATCAGTTTTGACACTGACACAAGTATTTTTTTTCAATATACGTACATATTGTGCATCCATGACATTTTATGATTTAATCTTTATTTAGAAGGTAGTATATGAATTTATATACATATTTTTGGCTCTAACTCGATTCACTTGACTCATCGTTGTTGTTTGAGTTCAAACTCAAAATCAGCCCCACAATGTACTATGGTAAAAATTGTTTTTTTAAGGGTCTTAATCATTTCCATCTAATTTACTAAACATATTTGTAGGTTAAAGATTAAAATGGTGAGTTCTCAAAATCAGATTGAATTTTCAACCTCTAGGAAGAAAAGTCATGTCAACTCTCCTTGACCTAAACTCACTTGGACATATTTAGGATGATTTGAACCTTAAAAAAATCATTTGGAATTCATTTTGCACTTTTAGAGAAAAAAAGACGTAAATCTAAACTTTTTGGATACAAAGTAAATTATTTGTTTTTACATTTTGAACGTTTATTTTTCTATTAATAATTTTTTAATCTATAGATTATTTTCGGAGATGTTTTCAAAAATAGAAAAACGGTTGAAAATAATTGTAAATATAGCAAAATTTTACTTTCTATCTATAATAGATGACGATAGACCCAAATAGCATCTATCACTTAAGTGATAGACGCAAATAGATGTCTATCTAGGTATATCGAGTTTTATCACATGTACAATGTAAAATCTTGTTATATTTGTAAATAGTTTTATATTTTTTCTATTTATAACTTTCAGACCTTATTTGATAACCATTTGATTCTTTGTTTTTCCTTTTTGAAAATTAAGCTAGACTACTTCTACCTTAAATCTCCTCACTTGTTATCTAATTTTTACCAATAGTTTAAAAAATGGGTTATTTTCAAAAATAGAAAACAATTGAAAATAATTACAAACATAGCGAAAATTTACTTTCTACCTTAATAGACCGCGATAGACCCAAATAGACATTTGTCACTTTATCAGGTCTATTGCAGTCTATCACAGATAGAGATAGAAAGTAAAATTTTGTTATATTTATAAATAGTTTGATATTTTTTCTATTTATAATAATTTTCCTTAAAAGATCAAGCCAAAATTTGAAAACTAAAAAAAAACTTTTAAAAACTTGTTTTGTTTTTTAAATTTGGTTAAAAATTCAACCATTGATGCAAATCATTATAAAAAAATGTATAAAAAAAAAAAAAAAACTTAATTTTCAAAAACAAAAAATAAAAAGCGAATGCCCCATCTTGTAACTATTTCGTTTTTTGTTTTTATTTTTTAAAATTAAGCCTATAAACACTAATTTCATCTTCAAATTTATTATTTATTATCTACATTTTACCAATAGTTTAAAAAATCAAACCAGAATTTAAAAACTAAATAAATAGCTTTTAAAAACTTACTTTTAATTTGGCAAATAATTCAACTATCATCATAATTAAGATAGATGCAAATCAATATAAAAAATGAGAAGGAGATAAATTTAATTTAAAAAAAAAAAAAAAGGAGATGGTTACTAAACATAATAGCTAAAATAATTACCCATAAAATTTGGCTGTCAGCTCTATTTTCCAGCGTCGAAGGCCCACACCACGCCACGACCCCCCAGCCCACAAGATACCGGCGAAGTCAAGTCTGATGGGGTTGCTTTGTCTTCCATCCGAAACCCTAACTACTATCACGTGCGGCGGCCAGCTTCCTTGATAGAGGTCACGTGCCGAAGACGAACCGCACACAAATTTTTAAGCTTAAGCGTCAGAGAGAAAAAAAAGAAAAAAAAAAGAAAAAAAAGAAAAACAATTAATAATTAAAAAAAAATCTGAAAGTGCAGAATATCAACAGAGGGCTGTCTGAAACCCTAGCTCCAGTCCCTCCTTCTTCCTCCAATCTTTCCTTTGCTGTGCAACATTTCCATTTTCAAGGTACCAATTTATGTTTTTCGCCCTTCTGTGTTCCATTTCCCTATGTTTCTAGCTCTATCGTGTATTACCATATTTTAATTTGTCTTTTTAGCTCCTATTGGTTGGGATTCTGGTTCATTTCAATAACGTCAAGAGGGTTTTTTTTTTTTTTTTGAACACGAGCTTTGTTTTTAGGTACGAATTGCATTTTTTGGTAGTTTTTTGTTCCCTTCGAAATGGAGTCCGTTACTTTTTAATTTGTCGTGATAGGATACGATATCTGATTCTAATTAATTAGATTTGTTTGTTTTTATGAAAAGAAAAAAAGAGGAAATGGGTATTGAATTTTCGCTTTTGGGTGGTTTTAGTTTGTTCGTTGGTTGGCATGTACCTGCAGTAGGCACATTTTGCCGTTTTCTCTTAATTGGAATCTGGGCAATGGAAAATTTTCGATTCCTGGACTTTTGTTGTACGTACCATGCTTTATGAAATATGACGCAATATTGAGAATTTCTGGAATGTCTCCCAGTGTTGTGGCTGAAGTGTGGTCAGAAATGGAGTTTCACTAGCTACTACAATTGAAGTTGATTTATTTATGGAGAGTGCGCTTCTTGTAAGCCCGTGCACGACAATTTTTAAATTTGATCAGTATTTTGTTATTTGGCTTTGACACTTGATTTTGGAGTGAAATTTTATCAGTTCTCTTTGAGCTTAGCCTCTCGTGACTAGGATTTTAGATTTTGCATGGATCAATAGATTTAATTATAGAATAATGCAATTAATGGGGCTAAAATTGGAGGACGTGGTTGAGCTTGCATTTGTAGTTGACTGTTGAATGTAGTGATTGCGTGCTCCTTGGAAGGTCTTGACTGTTGAGCGTAGTGATTGCATGCTCCTTGGAACGTCTACCTTGTAATTCCAACCGAAACTATTTTATCTTTTATCCCAAAGAAAAAAAATCCTCAGTAATAAGTATCAAATCCGTCTGAAGGAGAGATTTCAGTATTTCGTCGTCACCAAATTAGATTATTTGCTTTAAGGGTCGAAGCAACCACTATCGTTTTCGTTCTGTGTGTTCTCTATGAACTTTTGTCCATCCTTAATAGTTTTAACATGCTCAACTACCAGCAAGCATCACCCCTTCTGTGCAGTAAAGACTTTTAGGTCCAACTCATTTTCAGCTATAGTTTTGTTGCCAAGGTGAAGGTCAGGGTTAGTATCAAGGTGGTGGCTACTTTTTAGTTCCTTTGACTATTGTAGAATTTTTGAAGGAAAGATGGGTTGAGGATCTTGCATTTTCCTTTGATTGTAGATGGAAAAACTGTCTTTTTGTTGGCACTTCTATTGAGCTCATTAGAGGCATTCCACTTCCAATGAGATGTCTTAGGCTGAATGATGGCATTGAGATGGCTTTGCTCTGTAGACAGAGTCTAGTAAGGAGGGAAGGATAGAAGGGATTCAAAGGGAAAGTCTCAAGTGGTCTTCAAAAGGGACAAGTGTGTTATCATTCTCTCCTACCCTCTTGGATATTGGTGATAGATTTTTTTTTTTTTTGAACACGAGCTTTTTTTTTGGGTCCGAATTGCTTTTTTTGGTAGTTTTTTGTCCCTTTCAAATTGGGTGCGTTTTTTTTTTTTTTTTTTTTAATTTAAAAAAATAATAGCGAGTGAGAGGACCGAGAGATGACTGGAGTTCTTTAAAGTGGTATTTAGAGAATGGCTGGTGGCTAGCAGAATTAGCTTTACAGTTATGCTTTGCAGCTGAATTAACTGTTGGCAGGTTCATTTACCTACTGTGCCACTGGTCAGGTTTCCATGTTCAGGTGGAAAGAAATTGATTGAACCAGAGTGTATTTATTTTGTTCATCTAAAAATTGATGCTCTGTTATTATAAACAATAAATTCTTGTTGCTCAACATTGTTTTTTACTTGTGTGTGAGGTATGTCATGTCCTTTTATTTTGATATGGTACAAATGCATATCTAGTATGTCTTTGCATGTTACAGAGTGGTGGATATATTGTTTACATATCTTTTCCAATAATTCTTGCTTTTATTTCTTTTCATCTCAGGTTTTTGGTTATTTGCTAGTCCTTGATTCTAAGTCCCTTCTGTGTAGTGCAGCTAGCTCTCTAAACTTCTATCATCAATAAGAGACATGTTTGTATGGGTTCTCTTTTTTTATCCACTTTGGCAGTATTGATAAAGAGTTGCGAATCTCAACAAAGTTAAGACCTTGAAGAAGTAGAACTTTTATTTCTATATGACTCCCTAATAACTGCAAGGAGGCTCAAAGTCTTCTGCTATTATTCCTGAAGGAGTGTGATAATTACTGAGGTGACCTACATTCTTTGTGCGGCAACTGCAAAGTGCTACGTCAGATGACTGAAAGTGCTATGGCGGTAGTCAAACCTGAGGTACACTGCTTTATGAATGGTTTGAATACTATAGTGATCCTTGTACTTTTTGCTTTAGTTTATTTTGGTCCCTATACTTTCAAAATGTCTATTTTGGTTCTTGTACTTTTAAAAAGTGACCAATTTGGTCCCTTTCATTTTCATTTTATCTCATTCTTCTCGATTAATTTTAGCATGACACTTCATTCTCTAAATTTCTTAAGATGTAGCCATAAATTTGTATTAAAGGGTTTTCATTGTGTATAATATTTATGTTAACACTCTGTAACTAGGGATCAAAATGGTCATTTTCTAAAAATACAAGGTCCAAATTTGATATTATAGGACCAAAATGAACAAAGTTAAAACTGCAAAGACTAAATGAACCTAAATAGATCATACAGTACCAAAGTAGTATTTAAACCTTTGTGAGTTTACACTAGGCCCAAGAAACTATCTTGGCTTAAGAACAAGGCACAAAATGTCACACCAAAGTAGTATTTAAACCTTTGTGAGTTTACACTAGGCCCAAGAAACTATCTTGGCTTAAGAACAAGGCACAAAATGTCACACGCACACACTTTGCTCAATATATAATGCATTTAGGGCTTCTTGAAGATCTTCTTATGAGTTTTGATGATCAGTATACAGCAGGGGATAGTTTAAGAAAAAATCAGCACTTATCTAAGTTGCTGCATCGACCACTTTATTATATTGCTTAGATTCTCTTGTGGAATGTGGATTTTTTTCCAGATGAAGTCTTACATTTGGCTTCAAACTGCTGACGGCTCAATACAACAAGTTGAAGAAGAGGTTGCTATGTTTTGCCCTATGATTTGTCGGGAAATACTACAAACAGGGATGGGATCCTCCAAAAATTATGCAATATCTCTTCCACAGCGAGTGAATCCTGCTATTTTAGGTTTAATTCTTGACTATTGCAGGTTTCATCAAGTACCAGGTCGCTCCAATAAGGTCAGTATATCTCTGAACCTGCTCTGACCTCTAACCACTATCATCCGTTATGGAGCTGTGGAGATTGAATGGATGCTGTTACTTATGGACAACTCAGTAGTCATTTTACAAATGAACATGGGTTATTCTTTGCGATAGGAGCGTAAAACATTTGATGAGAAATTCATTCGCATGGATACAAAAAAGCTGTGTGAGTTGACGTCTGCTGCTGACAGCCTCCAATTGAAACCTTTGGTTGATCTAACTAGTCGAGCACTTGCACGAATTATTGAAGGAAAGACTCCAGAGGAGATAAGGGAGACATTTCATCTACCTGATGATCTCACGGAGGTGTGTCCTACACACACACACACCCAGACACCAGCACACACACGCACATATTCAGTTTTAAGTGTCTCACTCAGATTTAATTCTGCAGGAGGAAAAGCTGGAGCCCTTACGAAACATAACAGATGATCCGCGCATTCGGCTCTTAAATCGATTATATGCACGGAAGAGGAAAGAATTAAGAGAAAGAGAGAAGTTGAAGGTGAACTGCCTTTTTCCAATACAATACTTTTTTTTAATATCTGTGACTGTGAATGTCCGGGCCAGCTTACGTGCACCTCAACTATTTTCATGGGACAACCAGCCTGACCCTACAATATTTAGGTGTCATGGAAACTCGTAGGATATTAAATCCTAAGTAGGTGGCCACCATGGATTGAACCCATGGCCCCTTAGGCTTTTTTTGATGTTTCCACTACTACTAAGCCAACCCATGATGGTTTCAACGGAAAACAGTACTGATATTCATATACTACAAGACTTTTATTATTATTATTTTCTTGAAAAAAAGAAGTAAATTACAGGAGAAAGAGGATTAGGTATTCTCTAATAAAGAAAAAAATAAATGCAAGATCAAGAGAGCCTATAATTATCCCGAAATCTGTGCCTTTTGCTATTTTGTTCATGTCTTGTTTTTTAGCCTTTTCCAAGGCTCTGAGTAGTATACTTAATCTGACCTTGAGTTATTCAATTTTAATCCCTCGTTAGTAATTTAGCATGTCATTTTCACAACTTTCAGAATGTTGAGATTGAGGAGCGGGTGGATGATAGATCAGTCGATGACCTTTTGTCTTTTATAAATGGAGGAGATGGAGGTACTTGAGAATTACTCACTTGTTCTTGCTCTCTGTCTCATTTCATGGTCTTAACTGTTAACTGGGGCTGTCTTCTTCTTTCATGCTGTGGATTTCGTATTGCACCTTGAATTTTACTATCCTTGTCAAGTGGATCTTGCAATGTATAAGATTTTGCTACAATTTACCTGTATACAAGTTGCTACTTATCTGTATCTTTTGAAGTTATCAGTGCTAAATGTCTCTTATTTATTCTTTGTAATTCAACAACTATTATTCCACATGCAGATTCAAAGGCAGTTAAAACAAACAAAAACAAAAAGAAAAATCGGAGGAGAAAAGATCAACAGAAGGATTCTTCTTCAACCAATGAAAACGGGAACCATGATAAAATAGGGGTTTGCATCTGTTCATGATTTTTTTTTTTTTTTGGCTTATCTAAATATGTTACCTTTTGTGTTAAAAAAGTTCCTTTTTTTCCCATCAGAATTAGCTCTGATTATTGAATTCTGCTATCTTATATTGTTTAGGAGTTGGATGCTCTTCCTTGTTGCCAGAATAATGAGTTTAACAAGATTTTGGCGGCATCTCCGAGTAGAACTGTGAAATCACAGGATTCGGCAGCTGCCATGTATTCATCTAAGATTGACTTTGATGATGCTGATATATATGATGATCTAGATCCTGCCATGAAAGAGGAACTTGACAGGTTAGATATGCCAAGTGAAATGTTGTACTGAACACTTTTTTTCAAAATACTTCATTCAGCAGTCGGGCAAGTGTTAAATGTTAATTGATATGAGTCCTTTTCCTCACGTTTTAGTGCTTGCTTCTTCTGCATGCTCATATGCCATAAGGTTGGTTATAGATGATATTTGAATTTAATTTCTGATTTGTGAAATTTTGGTTTTCCTCCTTTACTGTTAATTAATGAGTGAAATGTTCTAACCTGGCTTTGTGAGATAGTAGAAAAATGATAAATAATTTTTTTAGGTCTTGAGGATTAGTATTGGGCTCAGTTTTAGTTATCTGTGTAATCTTCTTATGGCAAAAAGAACTTAAAAATTTGAGGTTTTTTCTTTTTAGTTGGGGGAGTGGCTTGTGGAGATTCTTTCAGGATAGTGGTTTGAGGGCAAGGCGAGAATTTTGTGCTCAAATGCTTCTAAAGCTCGTTTGTAGTTTATATGCAAAAAATACAAGAATTTTCTTTGATAAGTTGAATTCTTTTGAATCTTTATGTGATTATTCCTTCAATTTGAATTTAGATTGGAGGGCTTTTATTTGATCCCCATTACAACTTTTTTTTTTTTTTACTGCTGCTATTCCTTCACTTTGAATTTAGATTGGAGGGCTTTTATTTGATCCTCAGTTGGTTCGAGAGTTGGCTGGCTTCTTTCTTCAATGAGACATGTTGACCTGTTTCTTATAAAAAAAACGTTCAACAAAAAATTAAAAGCCGTTAGAAACCATAAACCATCTAGCCTACAACAAGAAATCATTGTTTCCAAAGTTTCAGGGGGAGGGGGAACAATATCTTAGAAATTATGTGATTAGTCTTTGAAGCCGAATAGCCTGAAAATAGTGGAACTACCTCAATCCAGGATTTCATATTCTCTTTTATCACGAGAAAACTGTCATGAATATTTTGAATCGCAAAAAACCTTTCATCTTTGTTACACACTACTTCAGGTTAGTGTTTACGTGATTAGCAGGCCCTTGTATTAACCATATTGACTCAAATAGATGTCTTTGTTTTTATGAAAAACAATATGTTATTTTTCTTGTACTAGTCTTCTGCCATATTGAAGTCTGAATCATTATTTCCAGTAGTGTGCAGTAGCTGACAGCAGTCGTCTTCGAAATGCACTTCTTTTTGTCACCATTTAAGTTAGTCAATCTCTTGGATGCAGGGAAGTAGAAGACTTCGCTAGAAGATTGAATTCAGATTGGCCGGAAAGGGTGCAAGAAATTTTATCACTAGGCCAAGAACGAAAACTGGTGACAGTATTAACTGGCAATGGTTCATCACCCAGATTCACAAGTAAGTTTTGTGTTAATTATTTCATATCCTTAGAAGAGAGAGAGATTGTCTTGAACCGTGGTAATATCATATCTTAAGCACAAGTCTGGGTGCTGGTTGGTTCAACTAGGTGATTATTACTTGAGAATTAATTATCGATATTTGTCGTCTACCAAATATTGTATTACATACAGGGCGGTACTATTGAAATTGGTCTCCACAAACATTCAGAGGGGTGGAGCATTTCGGTTTTAGATAATCGCTAAACTAAACCGTAACATGAAGTTCCAAGTTTTTGAAGTAGAGCTATTGGAGTGACTGGTGCATTTATTTGATATGTCTAGAACAGGTGCTGATAGGAGGTAGTTGTCTTCCTATCAGAGTTCGGAGGTAGTGACAGCTAGAGACGATCTCTGTTTTT
This sequence comes from Citrullus colocynthis, assembly GCA_031780015.1. Lineage (NCBI taxonomy): Eukaryota > Viridiplantae > Streptophyta > Magnoliopsida > Cucurbitales > Cucurbitaceae > Citrullus > Citrullus colocynthis. The sequence continues at coordinate 1,548,508 of QLSR01000191.1, forward strand.
CGGTACATGAATACGGTAGCTCAGTCGATTCAAACGCGCCAGATTACGGGAGAAGCTACTGTTGGAAACTTGGAAGGAAGCAAGAGTTTGCAGAATTTCAGTGTAAATGGTGGATGGGAAGAAGATTTATAAGCATTATTACATGAAGAAGATGCAAATTTTTGTTTTGTGGGATTCTGTATGCAGAGAAGTGAAAAGAGAGTCATAGAAGGAATGGGAGAGAGGAGAGGAAAACTGGCGCTGTATCGCTGAGAGAGCATAATTGGCTCATCCCTTTTTCTCGAGCCTTTCTTTTTCTTTTTCTTTTTCTTTTTCTTTTGGGTTTCCATTTTGTTTGTTTGTAACTTGAGCCAGCATTATTTTGGCTAAATGTATTGTTGTTGAAATTAATGTCCGTTACATAAAAATGTTGATCTTAATTCTTTCCATTTGTTTGTAACCCCAATTTTGTTATTCAATAGTGAAGCAGTTTTGGTGATAATGCAAGGGAAGATGGCCATTTGATTCTTTATTCTTTCAGTAATCGTCACTTGTGTTTGTACATATTGATTTAGAGATAGGCACTCCGACTTTAACTTATTTATAGAGTTGATTTCTTGGAGCTCTTTAGTTACCATTTTATGTTATTTTAAAACAAAAATCATATTTGGTAATTTGTTCTTTAGTTTTTGGAAATTTTAAAATTAGGAAACCAAACAATGTAAGATAATTGTTGTTGGGTCTCTGTATTTTTAAAAATTAACATTAAAAAATATTTGGTGGTCTGATATTTTGCTTTAGGTTTATATATTTTTTATCACAACAGTACCAAACTATTTTTAATAATACTTGTTTTGCTTAACCATCATATGATGGCCTAGTGGCCAAGAAGTGCCATGAGTTTAAAAAGGATTTAAAAGGAATGAGTTTAATTTTTATTGCTACCTATCCACGATTTAATATATTTTAAGTTTTTCTAACACTTAAATATTGTAGGGTCAAACAAATTGTGTTATGAGTGTAAGTAGGTTTCATACACTCAGGTATATAAACGAAATTACTTGTTTTATGTAGTATTATGAGAAATATACTTTTTTTTTTTTATCAATATTGGTTTAGTCCTCAAAATTGGTTTCACTATGTTACATTTTTAACCTTAATTTTGAGTTTAATTTTTATTTCGGTTCTAAGTTTTAAATTTGTTACGTTCTTATCTTTGAATTTTGGATTTAATTTTCATTCGGTCATTAAGTTTTAAATTTTTATACTTTTATCTTTGCATTTTCACTAAGGCTTACTCTTAGTCCGTGAACTTTTAATTATTTAAAAGATTTAATGCATATTCCAAAGTGATTCTGAAATTGTTAAAATTACTTTTATCACTTTAAAAATCACTTCAAAACATGCTTTAATTGATTTATGTAATAAAAATTATATTTATGAAATTAAACATTAAATTAATTTTGCATGATTAAAATTGAATTTCAAAGTGATTTCAACCATTTGAAGATCACTCTCAAACATGCATTAAGGGATAGAGCATTGTTGTCCAATCGCTACATCGACACAATACAATGTCTCACTCTCAGAGGTGGCCCCTGAGTTCATTTGCTTTTGGTTTAATATGGTATCGATAGCTTAGGACCCCTAGAGTTTGTATGCAAGATGAGCTTACAGGAGCGCCAATCAACCGAGCCACCAGGTTTGAGAATAAAGCGGGATCCCTGCAGCCCCTATTCGCCTGGGTGTGGGTCCCTATTAGTGATTTAGAGGAGGCATCAATGGAGGACCAACAACAAAATTTAAATGAAATTTAGAATTGCATAAAAGATTAAGGACCATTTGATGTATTTAGCCCTATAATGTATTTCAATAAAATTAAATTACAATATATTAAAAATAATTAGATTAAAATACCATTTAATCAAAACTAGTCCTCGTGATTTGAATAAATCTCAAGTAAATTTTTATGTAACTTTGAATAAATCTCAAGTAAATTTTTATGTAACTTTTATAAAACATGACATAAAGTTAACATCAAATTGACTGAACAAACTAACATAAAAGAATGACATTGCCGCATTTAAGATTTATTCGAACGTAAATTTTTGTAAAATAAAAATTTGAACAATTTAATTACGAAATTACATTTCTTAAAACCAAAAATTTTATTTTCCAAATTTCCTAATAAAAACTAGTAAGTTTTCCAAATTTCTTAATAAAAACTAGTAAGTGAGCCTATTTTCTCAAAACCAAAAACAAACATTTTATGATTTTTATGATTGTGTCGATGCTTGACTTTAGATCATAAATGGCCAATAAAACACGTTATTATCAAACGATGTGTAATTTGTCAGCATTTAAGCATATAGAAGCTGTGCAGTTGTCCATCACCCCATTAATCCTTTAAGTTATGTATTCACATGCCAATAGAAAAAGTTCGTCTTCCAAGATTGTGAGTTTTAAATTTTTTATTGTCATTCATCTTTAATCCTAATCCATGAATAGAAGAGGAAAAAGAAGAGGTAATTTATTTTCATTAGCTGCAAAAGGCAGAAAGTTACATTAGAAACTTCCACTACATATCCAAACACTCCAAACTATTCAAACATATTTGCTACACCTTAAAAAGAAAGAAAAAAACAGATTAATTGTCTTCCACAATAATTATTTTGAAGGACAAAGTTGGGAGTTGACAATATGAACCAAACATACCCAAAAGACAAAGATTTGTCAATCTTTGGATTTGTAGAGAGAATAATATCTCTTGAAAGCTCTTGGCAAATACACAGGCAACAAGAACCCAAATAGATTGAAGCTCCAAAGCGCCATGTTGGCCACAGCAAGGGCTCTTCCGACCAACAGCCGCCGCATGGAGCCGCTGTACTCCTTTTCTTCCTTGGCGAACTCGTCTCGCAGCCACTCCGCGAGGGTGAAGATCCTTCTCGAGTTGTAGAAAACGGGCACAAACACACGGATTGGTGTCGAGAATCTGTCTTTCCCCGCCACACCTTCCATGAAAACCTATTGGCAACGTTTATACAAAGGTTCAACATCTATAGCACCGCATAATCTTATTTCTTTCCAAATTCATAAATAACGATTCGTAAATGTTTGAATTTTCATACTCTTCATTAAAATAATGGTTGTGTTCAAATATAATAAAATAAGTCAACTTATTTTTTTTAAAAAAAAATAGCAAAAAATCGTTGTCAACACTTATAGACACTAATAAACTACTGTCATTTATCACTAATAGACATCTAGATATCTATTCGTAACTATTACTATCACATTTTGTTATATTTGAAAATATTTGCAGGCATAATCTTATTTCTTTCCAAATTTATAAATAGCGATTTGTAAATGTTCGAACAATAGTTGTTTTCAAATATTGCAAGATGAGTCAACTTGTTTACAAAAATATAGCAAAATATCATTATCTATCCCTGATGGTCAATTTGCTATATTTCAAAATAGGCTACTATCATTTATCATGGATAAATATCTATCAGTGTCTATCACTATCTATAGAATGACATTTTGCCATATTTCAAAATACCCTTAAAACAAATTATATAAATATACAAGAAATTGAGGTAATTATACATATAACAGTAAATATTTACTATGAAACCTAAGCTTAAACTAAATTAAACAAATGAAGGGGCAACTAGAAATTTGGTGTATAATCAAAATCATCATTATTATCAAAGAAACTAATGGATAAGAATCTATCAAAATTATAATTTTTTAGAAACAAAAAAATTGTTGCAAATAATAATAAAATTTCATACTAAATATCAAGAGTGAAACAAGATATCTATGCATCTTTAAAAAAAAATATATATATATATATATATATATATATATATATATATATATATTGTTTTAAATGGTAAAATTATTGAAAATATTTACAAATATAACAAAACTTCTATCCATAATAGACCACAATAGACGCAATAGACTCAGATAGATAGTCTATATGAATCTATCGGTAAAGTGAATAGATGTCTGAGTCTATTGAAGTCTACCATAGATAGAAAGTAAAATTTTGCTATATTTATAACTATTTTCAACAATTTTTTATATTTGAAAACATCTTGTTTCCAGATTTAATAATTGATTATTATATTTTTTAGAAAAAGATAATTTTTTCCACTTATTTTTAACTACTTAAGAAAGAGTACATGCTTGCTAATTGGTAATCTCTATACCATACTTTTATTTGTTTTGTTATTAACTTTTCATGACACTACGAAAAGAGATTGAAACTTTTTAACCTCTACTATGTTCAATATTTTCTCCACATATAAAACTTTTATCCAGGGCAGAACATATAAAACTTCTTTTTTATCGATCCCAAATGTTTATAGCACAATTGTTCAGCAAGACATACCAAACTTAAACTACATAAGCAGATTAAAACATAATTAGAAACGTCTAAATAATTATGAGTAGTTTAACTAAGAATAATTTTCTAATAACTAAAATAACCTGTGGACACTAATCCCCTTGAATTTATCCCCTTCAATTTATTATCTTGTTATCCATACTTTACACTTCAATTTATTATCTTGTTATCCATACTTTACCGATGGTTTAAAAAATCGAGCAAAAATTTTAAAAAATAGCTTTTAAAACCTTGCTTTTATAAAAAATAGTTTTTAAAATCTTGCTTTTATTTAGTAAAAAATTCAACTATTGTATTTAAAAGAAAATGCAAATAAATGAGATGGGAACGGAATAGGCTTAATTTTAAAAAACAAAGAGAAAAGACGAAATAGTAATCACTGTTTTGTAATGATTTTAAAATCAGAATTGCTTTTATGCATTTGATCCCTCAAAATTAATTTATTATTTGATTTTACAGTTTTAAATATAATTTTCATATCCCAGGTTTGAATTATTATATACATGTTTAAATATATATCCCCCGAGTTTGAATTATTACGTTTGGGAGTGATTTTACCATTTAAGAGGGTGAAGAAAAACAGAACCAGCACTAAAAAGTATTTATAATTATTAATACCAAAATTTATCCCCAAATATTCCTAATCAAAACCATGCCTAAACTAAACATAATAACTCCAGTCCCCAAGTTTTCCTAAAATTAATGAGAAAAAACAAATCTTTGCCCATCTGCCGGAAACTTATTATTAGATAGAGCTTATAAAATCTGCATGCCCCTAATAGGCAATATAAATTGAGAAAAAAAAAAAAAAAGGTATAAAATTGTTACATATATATATATATATATAGTTTATAGTAGTTGAAGGGTTAAAAAGGAACCTGGCTAGCGAGAAGAAACACGTGTGGAGAAGCAGCTTTAATGCCTTCTTTATCTTCTTCAAAAAATCCTTCAAGAATGTAAACTATGGGAAGGAACAGCCCCACCACGGCGGCGAAGAACACGTAAAGCCGGAGCATCCTATTCTCGGGGCTAAATACCGTCGGCTCTCCGGCGCCGCCCAGCGTCGGAAACGCCACTCGTGAAATGAAATACATATACATCATCGAAAACACCACAAACGCCAAGTCTTCAGCGCAAACCATCCCACTGGCCGAAAATATAATCACCACCGCCAGCGCATTCAGTTGCCGGAAACTCAAAAACGCTGCCGCCTTCCTCCGCCCAACGCCGCCGCCGGGTAATTTGATCTCTGGCCGTTGCTTTGGGTCCCATGCTTCTTTGTGGAGGCTCTCTTGTTCTTTTGGGAGGCTTATGTCACTGCATGTAGGCCCCACTCCACCGGACATTTTGATATTTTTTTTTTCAGAGAAGAAAATAAGAGAAGAGAAGTGAGGAAGTGAGGAAGGAAATGGAGATGGGAGTTTAAGGAGTGTGGTGTGGAAAGTGGCATGTGGCGTGTTCTGGTTGGTTATAAGTAACACGTGGTGGAGCTTCGTGTCTTTTGCCACGTGAAAATTGGATCTCAGCCATACGAAACTATGGTGGGGCCGGATAATTTGGGAAAATTTACAAAAAAATATAGTAGTTTAAAAAAATATTTAGAAAAATATAATTGTTTACAAAATATTTATGAATTTAGAGTTGTTTTTATGGGTAAAAAAGATTAAAAAAAAAAAAAAAAAAAAAAAAAAAAAAAAAAA